>PVKE010028242.1:0-21064 GCA_004027555.1 Craseonycteris thonglongyai | reverse complement strand
ACGCATGAGTCTGTTTTCCCTCTGGGGGTTTGCCTATCAGATGGGCTTCTCTTTATTTTTTCTTTTGGACTCAGTTGTGGGAGAAGGAGATTTTGGGAGAGGGTTGGGGGAAGCAGACAGCTTGTGTGTCCTGGGGCAGTTCATGTTGCTGTCTTAGCTGTTAGATAGCAGGGTAGTAAAGGTGTGGCCAGGGGTGGGGGCATGTGAGTAGGAGCTAGGGCGGGCCTGAGACACAATAGCAGATTCCTCTTTCAGCAGGGGGGCTGGTGGTTTAGTGGTGGCGGGGTGCAGGAGCTCTGGTCTTTCCTCCTCCTGGCTGCCCCTCCTTCAATCGTATCTGTAAGGCACGCCCGCAGGGCAGCACTTGTATGGGCTGGGGCTTGGCAGACGCCCTGGTCGGCCTCCGAGTCCCGCGCACAGGCAATGACACTGCAGAGACCCGGCAGGCAGCCCAGTTGCGCGCGAGGTCTGCCACACCCCAGAGGCCCGGTGGGCGGGACGCCAAAAGCCCAGCTGCGCGCTCGCGAGCAGGCAGCAGCGCTGCCGCGGCCCGGTGGTCAGGGCGCCGAAAGCAGTTCCCGCGCACAGGCAGCGGTGCAGCGGTGCTGCGGCGGCCTGGCGAGCAGGGTGCCAAAAGCTCTGTAGCGCACCGGCGATCAGGCAGCGGTGCTGCGGTGCGGCCCGGTGGGCGGGGCACCGAGAGCCCAGCCGCGCACTTCCGCGCAGGCAGAGCCGCCGTAGCGGCCTGGTGAGCGGGGCACCAAAAGCCCAATTGCACGCTGACAAGCAAGCAGCGGTGCCGCTGCGGCCCGGTGTGCTGGGCACCAAAAGCCCAGTTGCACGCTGGTAGCGGCGCTGAGGAGGCCCGGTGGGCGGGGCGCCGAAAGCCCTGCGCGCACAGGCCGTAGCTCGGGCAGCAGCCACTCTACGCTCCCGGCTCTGTTGAGACCGCCGGATTCACTCCAAGCACGGCCAATGCAGCTATGCCCGCTCAAGCCCCAGCCCTCACTCCAAGAGCCCTGTCCTCAGAAGGCGCTCCCTCACAGTCAATCTCCTCCGTAAATCAGGGGTGCTGAGCTGTTGCGGGCTGGTGCCCTGCTCTCACCCCGTCCGCTGGGAAGTGCAGCCGCCCTGCTCCACAGTCCCTGTTCCACTTTAGGCTCCGTGATCTGATTAGGGCACTGTATGCTGTCCCTTGAGTTCGGATGTTAAATTGTCCACAGTCTTGTGGGGCTTCCACGCTCCCTAGGTCTCAGCTTCCAGCCCGCCCTCGATCCAGCTCCACTTTGACCGTAGTCCCCCAATCCTCCTTTGTTTTTGCCAGCCCCGGGCCGCGCTCCAAGTTTCTGTCCCCGAACCGCTGCTTCCCTTTTCCTCGCCCGCTCTCCCCTTTTTTCTCTAACCTTTGTGTGTTGTTGTGCGTTGTGTGGTTCTCTTAGTTGAGGTTTCCTCTCAGGGTTTCCCCTGTGGATTCCCCTCTGTTCACAAGGCCCTTCCCAGGCAGTTATCGGCGTTCTCCTCTCATGCCGCCATCTTGGATCCCTCCAATCCAGTTTTCTAAACTGTGTATTTTTATGGGTGAGTTCAGTCCATTTACATTTAGGGTGATGATTGATCTATGAGGATTTCCTGTAGCCTTTTTATCTGTTGTTTTCTGGTAGCTCTTTTTTTTTTTTTATTGCTTCTTTGGTCTTTTATTTTCTCAGTTATTTTATTTTGATGGTATTTATGATTGTATTCTCTCTCTCTCTTTGTTATATTTCCCAGTTTTAAGTTCTTTTTTTTTTTGACAGAGACAGAGAGAAGGGGGAGGGCCCAAAGCAGTCTCCATAGTTGCACATCATCAGTTTTCTACATGATTTTGTTCCACATAGGTGGGAGGGGGCCGCGCAGGGCAGGAACCAGGTGGGGGTCTCCCACATGGGAAGCTCACACCAGTGAGAACCGAATTTGGGGCCATACCCCTGGTCAGCATATGGGTCTGCATGGGTTGGGGCCGGAATTCTATCCTCAAACTCCAGGGCTGCAAGATGAGCGTTCAGCTTTCTGAACCATCCTGGCTTCCTCAATTTGTACTTTTTTATTAGTGAAATTTAATATTTTCCTATATATCAATCATTAGGATATCATGTTTTGTGAATTGTCTGTTATATATTTTTATATTTCCCTCCTTTGTTTGTAAATCACTTGGTGTTACATTCAGGACTTAAATGGAATTAAATCCACTTAGCAAGCCAGCCAGATAGCTTTTCCAATAATTTTTCTCAAGAATACCTCACATTCACTGCCTTAGAACCACAGATCTCTACTCTAACATACCTACTTCTTTTATTTCTCTTGTGGAACAATTTGTAAAATGTTTGCTGTGCAATGTCTAATCAGGTTTTGCCCAACATTCTATGAACTCTTAACATAAAAATTAGAGAAATATGCCAAACTTCTTTACATTTTTTAAAAAAGCCCAGGGCTCTGTAATATTGTTCCAATTGACACGGGAACAACAAACGACTAAAAAGCATGTTTTGTCGGAATAGAAAAATTGTATTTTAAATTAAAACAATATCTATTATATGATTGCCCAAAAAGTGATGTGTAAACCTCCAAAGATTTGAGAGAAAATATAGTCTCCCGAAATCTGTTTTATATTCTAACTTGAAAACAATAAACACAGTAATTGTGATTATTTTCTATGACATAGATGAGTCCTAGTCTCATTGTAAACTTTTATCAGTAACATAGTATAATAGAATGTACTTATAATATTCAAATATTAAATACACATTTATACTTCTATATTATACTATAGAGCAAAATTTGATGTTGAGTCACAGCATATTAATCATGCTTCAGCAGTATTAGTGCCACACAGATTAGAGTTCTTCTAAGTCAGTCGCTTAGTGTGTTCACCACCCGGCTGAAATTATTAATTATTATTTGATTTCACCATTTCACGTGTTAAAGTTTCTATATTCAACTTAGTCACGTGTTATTTACTTCTAGGTTTCCACAAGACGAGTCGCTTGTATCCGACTTTCCTGGCTGGTGCTTGAAGCTGAGAAGCCTGTGGAATGAGCGTGAAGATGCTGAGCTGGAACCCCCAGGGGTGGCTGGGGCATTGCGACTGTGTCAGGGTCAGCTGAGGACCCCAGGAGGGGCTGGGAAAACGCCAAGAGACACATGGCCTCACCACACGTGGGTGCACAGAGGGTCTTCCTGGGACTGTAGTCTGGGTAGTTATTCTTACTAAAAACGAAATAAGAAACTTGAAGTGATACCTTATGTCTCCTACATACACCAAATATGGCTCATCACCTATTGTTTTATGGCCTACAAACTCAGAAAGTGTTTTCTGTTTACAAATGGTTACATTATGTAAGGTTATACAAGTACCGATATCTGTCCTCTATTTTACCTTTGGACCCACTTCCAAATACGTATTTGTTTATTTATTTTGGCTCCTTATGAAAAATTCAACCAACCCACCAACCACTGGAATGGCAAATGCCCTAAAATGTTTCTGCTATTTTACTCAATATCCAAAGAAAAAAGTTATTTCATGCTACTGTGCTGTAATCAGATTTTTAAGGTAATACAGAAAGATCTAAGCATTATAAAAATGTCATTAATTGTGCTAAAAGTTTATGTGATTTTCAAACACTGGGGAGTATGAATGGACATGAGCAATAGCCTTGGAACTATTTATATAAATGAACCCTTCATGGGAAATGTTTTCTGAAGTATCAGCGCTCTCAGTGTGTCTCAACTTTTCTGGTCAACACTTAAAAATATAAAATGCTTTTATTGATTTTTTTACTTGGAGTAAGGTGTAGAAAAGGGCTATTTATTGCAATAACAATACCAAGCTGTAAAAGAGAAGGTCAAGGTTGAGGAAGGAAGCAAATGCCCATGAACGCAGGGGACAAGTCAGTTAATAAATTAGAGGTGGCAGATGACATCTATAGGTGCCTGTCCCCTGGTTACTGTTGGGAGAATAAGTTGCCATGGCTGTCAAAGAGTATGCATCACTCAAAGATGTTCATGCTAATCGGTCCATGACTGACATTCTCCTTGGATCTCTTTAAGACCTTCAGGGGAAGCTAAATCATCACTGAAGAAATATAAAAGGAAGTAAATTAAATGGACTCCAAAAGTAAATTGCTTTGCAAAGTGCACACCAGCAAAGTGTTCTTCAGAAAAGTGAATAAATAGGAAAGTACTTGGGACATGTTTAAATTAATTCACAAAAATAAAAGTAGCATTAGAAAAATAAACAGGAATGCAGTCAAATGTCTCCCACACCATGTTCTGTTATTTCTAATCAGTGAGTCATAAATTCACTAGCTATCTTCTCCACCAAATAAGCATACTTTGAGTTTTATGGTAAAATGTTTCAGAAATACAAAAAGTGATATAAGAATTAGGAAACAACCCCTCATGCTCCTGCACACTAGCTTAACAAAAAAAAAAATTGCAAAAATTTGTGCAGGTCTTTATTAAGGGTTATCCTATAATCCTGAAAATTTATTTTTGATCCATTTCCAAGGATGTCTTTATATTAAATTTATCTATGTTCCAAATAATATATATTATGGTATTATGGTAAAATAAAATATGATATTGTTTAGGCTACTTTAAATTGTAAATTCATATAATATTATATTGGATGTTTTTTCATGTTTATAAGGCAAGTGCTCAAATGCTGAGCTATCTCAGCACTTGTAATTTTAAAGTATTCAATTTTATTGTAATATTTATTTTTGTCCATTTTTTTGGATTTGTTTAAGACATTTTTTTCCTCCCATGAGTACCAAAATATTCTTCAATTTGTTCTTGTAGAAGTATTGAAGCTTTTTCTTTCACATTCTGCTTAGAGAATAATTTCATTATTTTCCATTTAGATATCCATATTGCTTACGGATGCATGAAATGATTTTCTCCCCAAATATTTTATTTAGCATGTTTAATAGCTTTTAGAGATATTAGGCCAGATACATAGCATGCCTTACTACTAGAAATGATAGCTCGCTAAAAATTATTTAACAAATCCCTAAAACAATAGTGCTCTAGTTACGTAAACAAGCTTTCTTTTCCTAGTGTTGTAAAAAGTTATTAAAAAACAATTGCCACTCTTTTGTAATTTGCAGTTCAAGAGGTTTAAAAGGAGATTTACACATTAAAAAGAAAACTCTGATAGCTCTGTGTGTGTGTGTGTGTGTGTGTGTCTGTGTACAGCCAAGGCATTAGAACCTGGAGATATAGACGAAGCATTCAGCAATGCAGCAATTCCAAGTTAGAGTTATCAAGGCTAGTAATACAAACTCTTTAAAGAGAAGCACCTTTATTTAGTGAAAATTGAATATGATGAGTGAAGTAGACAAAATATTTAAAGAAGGTGGTTGGTTAATGGCTGATAGTTGTTGATAGAGGAGCAAACACCAGGCTTTGTAGGATGAGTAAAAGCTACGATCAGATAAATTCAGTTCAGGAAATAATTACAGGGTCCCTTCTATTGTTTGATTTCCTAAGAATTGATATTATTCACCTCAGAGAACACAAAGCTAACATCCACATCAACAATGTCGCTTGTGTGCATAAAATAATGTTTTTCTAAAGCTGTTGGATGGGTCTTCTCCATTGCTTCTGAAGATTAGAGAAGTGAAAAGAGACTTCCATTGTGCCTCTCGATGCAACATTAATTTCTGATAGAGTGTTGTGACCATTTTGAATTATTTTTGTTTAAAGTGTTATAAAATCACATCGCAATATAAATCACATAAACCCAATATAATCTGATTGATGTAAAAAATAAATCTGAAGGAAATTCACAAAGTTTAGTTAGTCACTTGTGAAAGATGTGAGCAATATTTAATTTCCTACTCATCTTTTCCAAATGTTCTACTGTAAATGTATTCAAATTTAAAAATTTTTTAAAGATTTATTTTATTGTTTTTGACAGAGACAGAGAGAGAGAAGGGGGAGGGCCCAGAGCCATCTCCATAGTTGTGTGTCATCAGTTTTCAACATGGTTTCATTTCACACAGGTGGGCGGGGGCTGTGCAGGGTGGGAGCTGGGCTGGGGGCCTCCTGCATAGGAAGCTCACCCCAGCTCAGCATATGGGTCCACACAGTCCGGGGCTGGGATTCGATCCTCAATCCCAGGGCTGCAAAGAGAGTGCTTAACCTGCTGAGCCATCCAGGCTTCCCCTCAAATTTAATATTTAGATAAAAGTTTATGAATTTCTTAAACTAAATGTCTTGAAGGGTTTTTTGGACTAAACCCTTCAAGACATTTAGTTTAAGAAATTACAAGGGGAAGCCGGGATGGCTCAGTGGGTTAAGTGCTCACTTTGCAGCCCCGGGGACCAAGGATCGAGTCCCGGCTCCAGCCCATGTGGACCCATATGCTGAACTGGGGAGTTCCCCCAGTTCAAGTCTCTGTCTCTGTATCTCTCTCTTTCTCTCTGTGTCAAACATAAAATAAATAAAAATATATTAAAAAAAAAATTTTATTGTTTTGAGAAAAGGTGAGATTAGAGAGAGAGAAGGGAGAGGACCCAGAGCCGTCTCCATAGTTGTACGCCATTAGTTGTTACACGGTTTCATTGCACACAGGTGGATGTGGGTACACAGAGGACAGAAAGTGAACAGGGGACCTCCGGCATAGGGAGTGAGAACCTTCTCCATGGAGTCCTCCCAGCGGTTACCAGTTGCATTGCAGCTCAGCATATGGGTTTGCACGGGCTAGGGCCAGGGCCAGGAATTGAACCCCAGACCTTGCTATTGCCAGGCAAACACTCAACAGCTGAGCTATCCAAGCATCCCCAGACACAGTTTTAATTGTGTAATACATGTCCAACTTTGCTCTAAAGCATACAGTTATTTTTCCTTAGGTTAATTCAAAGCACAATACTTCTTTTTAACGTGCCACAGTATTCCTGGATCTGGGCTTTTATTATAAACTTTGTAATTCCTTTTAGCAGTTGTTGTTTTGAGAAATAGCTACTCAATAGACAAGTTTTTTATGTCAACAATTATCTTTAACCCATCTCTTCATAAAAATACATGAAAGAGTTCTCTTTGATTTTTTTTTTACAAATTCTCATTCATAAAATGCTAGAGGCTTGAATATCTTAAAACAACCTGTTAATCTCCATGCATGAAAAATGCCCAACGGTCTCCTGGGAGGCCACCATCTGTCAACACCTGATCCCAAGTTACTCCTACTGAGAGGTAGAGCACGCCTACCACATGGTTGTCCAGGGGTGTAAAACCTCCCCCTGGAGAACCCCTGAAACTGACAGAGACGACTTGACGGATGCTACATTCCATTAGCCACCCCCTACCCCCTGTCATTTGCTCTGGTTGATGGACAGGGGGCTGCTTAAAAGCCACTCAGTGTGAGCTTTCTAGTCACAGGCACAGACCCAAGAAGAACTCTTGCTGCCCACCTACCGTGCAAGTCATAGGAAAGGTGTGGTGTCCTGTGACTTCACCGAAGGCCATTCTGTGCAGCTGAGAGCTGCCTACTCTTCTTAATCAAGAGCCCGTTGTGAGCTGGGGCCCCTGCCAGCCATTAACATGGGACGTGCTGACCGTTCTTGGCAGACATGAAGTAGGAGCCTGGTGCCAAGAAGGCAAGATTCGTCTTGAAGACCCTGCGGCCATCTGTTGGCATGACCCATTCTTCCCCTAAGGCTTAAAACTGGCACTAACCCTCATGGTGCCTGCTTGAATGGACCACCTAGTATTTCCATTCCTCACTGTGAAGAAAAGACTTGTCTCTCCTGAGGATTTGATTCTCCTCAGTTCTACAGGATGGGAAGTCTAGAATGAATCATTCAGATGCACAAAAAGGAAGTCTTCGTCCTGCTCCATGAGCAGGAACCATTTTATTTGGCTCAGGATGGGATTTATCAGACAATATTTTATACATTAACAAAAATGAATTCCAATATTTTCTCTTTCTTTGTTTAAATGTTAGCCTTTCCTAAATATTTTGCTGCAAGATTGATTTTAAGAAGGCTTTTTCTTTAATTTTTAAATAGATCGTTATAACCGTAACAACAACCACGACTCTAATTCTTATGCGGCACCAAAATCTGATTCTAGAATACAGCAAATCATGTTCTCAGGATGACAAACCAGAAATAGATGGCTATTATTATTATTATTATTATTTACACTTTTTTGATGAGAAACAACCAAAGCAAAAGCCGTTAACTTGACTAAGGTCATTCAACTAGTTCATGATAGATTCGGGTTTATGAACTTGGGCTATTTAACTCCATATTTTCTGCTCTTAAGGTGAACTTTGCTCTGGTAAATATTTAAAAATATAAGAAAGAAAATATACTTTTCCTACTAAGACAAATTTTATAAGCATAACCAAGATAATATAAATGAGGCTGTTTCATCTGTCCTTGCAGGTATAACGTGCGAGAGTCCATTTCTCTTAGGTTTTACATCTCATTCCTAAGGTATTAATTAGACAATTATAGTAATGTAGGTGAAAAAATGAGTATCTTTTTCTACTGAATTTGACTGAGATCACAAATTATTTCTCACGAATCAGCCTAATATTTATTGTACTGACAGAGCTCTTCCCATCTTTGACCCTTAATGTACGTTTTAATGTATTTTTAAAAACAAAATAGATTTTCCAAGACAGTGCATGATTCATGAATTTTTCTAAGGGCAGAACAAAACCCAGAACAATGCACTGAAATGCTCAGATAAATGCAGTCTGAGTTTTCTAATGTTGGGGAATTTTTTTATTAGTACTATTAATTAACATGCACACACACACGCTCGCACACACACTCAAAAGTAAGATGTGTCTGGACTCATTCTATCATTTATTTCAAGGTTTATATGAATAAAACATCACTTTAATATCTTTTTGCTAGTTTATTTACATTTCCTGCCTCATCATTATTGTGAGTGCCAAATAGCATAGTTACGTCTCCAGCAGAAATTTCCACACCTGTCCTGGAACCTGGACCAATGAACTATGGCAGAATCATAAACGCATGTTCTGCTGAGGTAGCAAGGTCAGCAGGTCATAATTTTACTTTATTTATTTATTTTTTCATTATGCAAAGATGCTAGGAAATATTCTGAGAATTCAAACAAAATAATTAATAAATTGTCCACTGTAAGCGTATGCGATGTTTACATTGTGCGGACATAATTTTGATGATAGAACATTCTGATGTAATGACCAGAAATCATTTGCCATTTGGTTCTTGCTCACATAGTTTTGGTTTTATTCCTACGTGTCTTGTGTAGCCAGGGTCTGAGGAAGGTGACTTACTCCCCTCACTCCAGGGAGCAAATCAGGATTTGTTTCTAAACCAGTACGGTCAATCCCATCCCCATTTATCAATGATGGTTTTTGGGTTCAGAAACCTGTTCTGTGTGGGGAGGCATAACAACAGGTCTCTTGGTGACTTCTGGAAAATATTCTCTTTCCTGATAAAAGGCAACAAATAAATGTCCAAGGATAAATATATTTTTCTTCACACCTGTGGAGGATTATTTGAGGATACGTGGTTTGGATCTGCATCAGACATTTTGCAGTCACGAAGGGCAGCCAAGAGATTTAAAGAGAGCCAATCAGAACCTTCACGTTGCCCAGATGTGAAATGTAACCAGTCCTCTGCTATTCATAGTGCGATAGTAAGTCTGCAATATTATTTAGCAACCAGTCCTCTACTAGTCACAGCATGATAGGAATGCTCTAATTTTATTTAGTAAATCTGTTACCTGCAGCTGGAAGCATTCAAAATATTAAAACACTGCTTTCTGCTAATGTTTTATGATTATAAATTTATGATTTTACTTTGTAATGAGAGATGAAAATATAATTTTTTCAGTGGTTTCAAGGTATAATAATATGCCCATGTTTCCAGTTAGTAACTGTGAATTGAGGAAAATAGAAGAAAATTTAGAAGAGGTAGTTTTCCTTTCTCTGCAACAATCAGGTTAATGCTACTAGTGTTTGTTAAATAAGACTGTTGGAGCTGCAGAAATGGGTTTATAACTGCAGAAACAAATTATGATATGCCTTTCATCCAATTTTTTTTTTAAGATTTATTTTATTGATTTTTGAAAGAGAGAAACAGAGACAGAGAGAGACAGAGAGAAGGGGGAGGGCCCAGAGCAGTCCCCATAGTTGACATTAGTTTTTCATATAGTTTCACACCACAGGCAGGCACAGGGCTGCACAGGGCAGGAACTGGGCTGGGAGCCTCCCACGTAGGTCTCGGCAAGAACTGAACTGGGGGCATCACCCCAGCTCAGCACGTGGGTCTGCATGGGCCGGGGCCGGGATTTGATCCTTCGTCCCTGGGGCTTCAAAGTGAGTGCTTAACCCACTGAGCCATCCCAGCTTTCCCCAAATGTTGTTTTTTAAATACTATTCTACAGTAAAAATTACCAAGCCTCCTGGAGAAATAGCTAATTCCAAGGTAGAGGCAGCGAAAATACAAAATGAGCCTGGAGTTTGGCAGTGCTAGAAACCAAGCAAATGTTCAAAAATCAAAAGTATGAGGTCATGTCAAAGACACTCAAGAGTCAACAATACTCCAATGGCAGAAGCCTGAACAACTTGAGCGACAAAATAAATCACCTAGTGTTACGCTGAAATACACATGGACGCACACTAATATAAATAAACGGTAAAATGAATAAACAGGGAAGAAAGAAATTCCCAATCATATAAGTAGATCCTTCATTCTTCTAGAATTGGTTGGAATTTAAACTCTACTCCTTTGAATATGGGCTGGGCTTTTGATTTGCAACCAAACCATAGAGAATAAAAAAGGCAAAACAGTGGCCTTCCGGAGGAGAAAAGTAGCAGACACTACTTTAACTTAAGTCATCATGTTCTCATCAACGATGCTGAGTCGTGCTCATACTATGTGCTATGTGACATAATGGGGTGACAGGGAACTAAACCTGAGGGACACACATCTCCGAACCCATAACACCAATCTAATTAGGAGAAAGCTTCAGCCAATCTCAGATTGCAGCACATTCTCTGAAATCATCCTTAAGATTGAAAAGCAAGAAAAGATTGGTAAATTGTCACAAACTGGACAAGATATTAAAAACATTTAAAAATGTCCTGGATTAGATCTTAAAACATAGAATGAACATTAATAAAATGACTGGTAAAATCCAAGTAAAATCTGAACTTTAGTCAACCATAATATGTCAATGATTTTTTTTCCTCAGTTTTGACAAATATACATAATAATGTAAGATAAAAATATTACAGAAAAATTAAAATGGGAGAGGGGCATACAAACATTTTTTAACTCTGTTACTTTTCTGTAAATCAGAAATTATTTCTCAAATTTTTTGTATTTCAAAAATATCAGGGGAAGCTGGGATGGCTCAGCAGGTTCAGTGCTCACTTTGCTGCCCCGGAGACCGAGGATCAAATCCTGGCCCTGGCCCATGTGGACCCATATGCTGAACTGGGGTGAGCTTCCCATGAGGGAGGCCCCCAGCCCAGTTCCTGCCCTGTGCAGCCCCTGCCCACCTGTGTGGAATGAAATCATCTCGAAAACCGATGATGAACAACTATGGAGTCTGCTCTGGACCCTCCCCCTTCTCTCTGTCTCTCACTGTCCCTGTCTCTCTCTGTCTCTGTCAAAAACAATAAAATAAATCTTTTTAAAATAAAATCACATCATAAACTCTAACTATAAGAGAAAAACTAGGGGAGGAAATCCTGACAGATTTTGGTTTAAGGTAATAAATTATTCTAACACTTCTGTAAGAGCGTAGGTCTAGAGATGCAAAAACCTGCTGCTCCTTCATAGACTAACCAAAGCACCCAAGTCCTCAAAAGTGAGGACCGTGTCTGCAAAACCAGACCGTCTTTGACCTTCTCAGTGAGTATGATATTAGCTTCATTGCTTTTATAATCTAGACAAATTTAATTTTAACAATGATTTACTAAGCAAAAGGATTGCAGAGGCAAAGTCAACGAATGAAGATATTTGTAAAACTGAAAGAACCTCTTTTCTTTAATGTATTTCTTTAATAATTTTTTTTCCATTTGCACATCCTGACAGGGAAGGCACATCACCATAACTATTTCTGTTACTTAAGTCAGCTGCTATGGTTACTCTGTAGCTGTGATGTAACAAAGAAAACTATGAAACCTGCTATGAAGAGGCAAATAGAGCTTAGCTTTGCAAAAGTGTCACTAACAATTTTGGGGGAAGAGACAAATGTGTTTATTCTGGAAATTCAAAAGCACATATGGAGGGACAAATATGTGTGCCCTTAAAAGCAAGAATTTTTTTTTCTGAAATGAGAACAATTTCAGAATTCTTATGGTAATCACTCTTTTGCATGCAGTGGATGAATATATTCGGTTTGGTGCATAAGACGGTCCCTAATTACACACACACACACACACACACACACACACAGGATAGGGCAGACACAGCAGACGTCTTATATGTGATGAACAAAAGAAAGATTCTCAACTATTGCCCTCAGCGTTGTTGAATGTAGCAAATTCTGCTATTTACTTGCTAGGGTATATTGAGACACTCTACTTCAGGACCGAAAAACCAAAGTGATTCCTAGTCACTGTTCTTGTTCCCTGGGTTGCTTAGGTAAGTTGCGTCAGGAAGGACAAGTAACCAACATGTACAAAGTTTGAGTGTCATGAAATCTTACGTTTTGCCCTCTTCAAACTCCAAGGGAAATGCCTCTGACACATGAGATGCTGCACATTCACTGTAATACGTTACTGCACCCTGGATGGCAAATGTCAGGACCTTAGTATGCAAACTATATCCTTCCTGCTTGCACGGGAACTTAACTCTCTTTGTCTTTAAGTTCCTCTTCGTCTCAAGTTCCTCGAGAGGGCTGATGTCATAACTTGACTATAATGAAACATAATGCAAATACAGCTGTTTATTTCATTAGTCACAAGGGTAAAATCCTTCTCATACAATTTGAACTGAGGTCAGTTTGGGGTCCCTCTCATAGAACAAGCAGATTTTAGGGATTGGCTTAGTGCTGATCTCTAGGCTTGAATTTCCCACTAATAAAGGGCAATGTGAATATAACGTCATGTAAGATTTTGTATTTGTTCAGATCTTTTAATTCCTGAGTAATTGATACATAACAACTGAAAAAATAATTCCATACTCTTTGTTAGCAAAAAGGATGACCTCTGGTAGAAATAAAAGGATCACTATATCCAAAATCAAAGATCGAAAGGCCATTACCACTTAAAGAATCAAACATAGAAAGCTGCTTCCTACTTAATCACTGATTAATGTACATGAGACTGGAGAAGATACAAACATCACTTGTGACTAATTTTGAATCTTAACCTTGAAAGGAAATCCTTTATTCTATGCGAAAATAAGTAAATAAATGAAGACAGTGAATTGAGCATGAAAGAAAGCCAAGTTATTTGGACATTCTATCTTTCAAACATATTTTTTCAATTCATAGATTATTTTTGGGAACTCACTGCTATAACCCGAGTTTGTATTACTTTCTTGAATTTTACTGTGGAGTTATCTTGGGTCACCTTTTATTTTTCATTTTGTCTGTGCCGTAGAGCTAGACTCGCCATCAGAATCAGCCTTTTTATACCATCTAGCTTCCCCAAAGCTGAGTAAATTATCAGGCATTTAGAGAACACATGAGATTATGACTTATAAAATGGAGCTGGGATGAGCGTATATACATTGTGCAGAGTCTATGTTATTGTCAGTAATTAGGGGAGCTAAGTGTGTTAGCACAGGTGTATTTTTCTTAATTCAGACATCTTCTGAGGAGGTGTTGATACACCTGGAACGAAGTGTTGGCCTTGAGAATTGTTTTCACCTTCTTTCTCAAATGCTGTTATTCAAAGACTGGCACTCATATCCTGGAAAGTTTGGCCTCTGACTTCTTATTTCCCTGAATCAACATCATAATGGCAAATGTCCTTTTTCACATTTAAGCCTTCTCTTTCAGAATTTTAATCCAGTTAGTCCTTTTCCTGCTGTGTGTAATCAATACTCATGGCTTCATCTGTCGTTTCCAACGAGTCTTCACTAAAAAAGTTATTAGTTTTGTACTCTCACCTCTCAAGCTCTATTTCTAGGACAATACATGAGAAAAAAAAATTTTTGGTTATTACCCAATTATTTGGCATTTTCTCCTGGGTTTTAATTCATTTCAGTTGATGGTTAATAGTAAGCCACTTGGCTTCAATTAATACAAGTGTGCCAAAGTTAGAAATTGGGTAAAATAGTCTAAAGTTTAACTTTTGGAGGAGGAATTGAATTATACAAATATACAATTAAGGGGGAAATTATCATCATAGTTTGGAAAAGTGTTTAAAATAAATTTAATTACACAATTTATACCAAAATAGTCTTGTATATATACTACTTCTATATGCAAGACGTTTCCTTCACAACTGATTAATCTTTTTTAGGACCTCTCAACTCTACACTATCACTTTGAAACCTTCATTTGCAGTGGGTGGTACTTGAATATGCTTGTAAGAACTTGACTCCATTGACTGCACACGAGTGATATTATTTATTGGTGACTCAACTCCCCAAAAGTTCCATCCACAGAGTCAGATTTCCTGTTGTCATAAATGGATGCAGGAAGTATCAATGTCAGCATTCAGCAGCCCGACAGATCACCCTCTGTGGAGTTTCTATTTCTGGGGAATGTGCTCTTGTTCATGCTTGGGTTTTAGTTAAAATACCTTGTAGCTCAACGGTTGAGCACCTGCCTCACAATTGTGAGGTCCGGGGTTCGATTCCCTGGCCTGTGGAGACCTATACACTGAACTGCCGCACAACTAGTAACCACCAGGATGGCTCAGTTGCAAAGGTTCTCAGCCCCTGTGTGGAGGCTTTGCAACCCCTCCTAGGTTCCCACTCCGCACGACCCCCACATCCACCATGTGGAATAAAATTAAGTCACAGCTAATGATGTACAACTATGGAGACTTTTGGGGGGTCTTTCCCCTTTCTCTCTCTCTGTCTCACCTTCTCTCAAGAAATAAAATAAATATTTGAAAAAAAAAATGCCTTCTAATACCCACACACCTTCTCCAGTTTGATCGCTTAGAGGAAAAAATGAATAAAGTATTGATTGCATATATATATAATGTCCTATTGGAAATCTGAGAACTTTCTTCTGTCTTCTACAAGAGAAGTATCTTTTAATTATTAAGCTCTTATTATTTAAATAGGCAACTGAGTTGTTTAATTAAAATCTTGTGTTTTCTTTTGGTAAACAGTGGATTAACAAGTACTTATGAAAAATTATGCACAGTTCATTGCTTACTTGAGTTGATATGTACGTGGAATAAGCTTTTTCTAGCTGAGTACACATACATTAAAAGTTTGATATAAAAAAATAATGAACAAAAAAGGATTTTATTGAAAATACATGAGATTTTTTCATAAAATATTTTCATTAACTCTACTTCATTAGAGTTGACAAAATCTGTGTGTTGCCTTATGACAAAGTAAATTAAAAAAAAAGAAAAGATTTATTGTCTATAAGTCTTATCTTTTTAACTCATCTGTTAAGAAAAGTATCTCAGGAAGCCAGGATGTCTCAGTGGGTTAAGCACTCACTTTGCAGCCTGGAGACCGAGGATCAAATCCCAGCCCCGGCCCATGCAGACCCACATGCTGAACATCCCATGCAAGAGGCCCCCAGCCCAGTTCCCACCCTGCGAGTCCCCCACCCACCTGTGTGGAACAAAACCATGTAGAAAACTAATGATGTACAACTATGGACACTGCTCTGGGCCCACCCCCTTCTCTCTGTCTCTCTTCATCTCTGTCTCTGTCAAAAACAATAAAATAAATCTTTAAAAAAAATAAGGAAAGTATCTCTTTGAACATGAATGTCTACCAATAATGTATTGAAAATGTTTAATAGGAACATAGTCTTAAACTTGTAACTGGAAATAAAACTGTTTGAGGACATCAGAGGATTTCAGATAGTGCATCTTCACACCCACAGAAGAAGGCTTGTGGGCAGCCAGTATCTAACAACTCACTTCTGCACTGAAGCCACTGCTACCTGAATCACCAGTGCGAGGCATTGTAATGGCTGGGAAAATGAATGGCTGAGGGCAGCTTGTGACAAAGGCCATTAGAAACTTTTCTTTTTGTCACCAGAAAACAGTGGGGCCTACTTTCCTTATCTCGTACAGAAGAAAATAGCAAAGATGGTGCTAGAAAAGGGTGAAAATGAAAAAATCTTTCTCTTTTTTAGGAGCGTATTCACACGGTACTTTGTTGTACTCCAAAGCCTGAATCAAGTGGAGCTGTTAACAAGGCCTGTCTTGGCCTCTTGAAGCTCTCAGGGACTCTTGCCTTCCTCATCGCCCAGTGCAAGTGCAGCATCGAGATTCCAGGGCATCCACTCACCGCTCCTAAGAGCTGGAAGAAGGAGACCTCTTGCAGAATGAGCAGCAAGCAGACTGGGGAGCAGATGGCTGCTCCACATTGCAAGGCTACGAGCAAAGGCGTCCTTCATTTAGAACGTGCCAAAGCGCCACCAACAGCTCGATTAACACAGTGGGGGTTTTCTATTAGCTAAACAGCTTTCAGTATTTAACTGAAATCTTAGAGAGCTTGCACGGGCCTATTTTCTCCCGTTAACCGTCCATCATCTCAGTGGAAGATCCTCCAGGCCAAGGGCATCCGGACACCCTTGTGCGTTCTCTATAATTTACTGTGTGGCTTTGAGTTATAACTGATTGATCGTGCTTGCCACCAGGGAAAACCTTACTCGGTAAAGTGGTCTGGAAGTATTTCACTCCTTTAAAATTTGAATATTCCTATGAAGTCAAAAAGCCAAGGTCAGCTACCTAGACGTGAGGACGGAGGTGAAGGAAGGCACTTTTGCTTGTTTTATTTTTATTCAAGTAAGCTTTGTTCATTGCAGTGCTATTTATTGACATTGCAAGGCTGTACGTTCTTTTCTACGATTTTCCACAGCAGTTTCTGTAGTTGAAGCTGAAGCCCAAGCCCCACAGCAACGTGCCCTGTTGTAGATGTTTTGATTGAGAGGTAAAGAACCTAGAAGCTTTGATAAGCTTAACGTAAGGATATACTTGCTGTACTGCAGTGACGAGCTAGCAGCAAAGACTGGAGGCAGGAATTTAGAGTAGTCTTGGGCAATTCATCCTTCAGCCTAGGACTTCCCTTTATGAAAATATATTTTCAGGAAAGCTGGGATGGCTCAGCGGGTTAAGTGCTTGCTTTGAAGCCCCAGGGACTGAGGATCGAATCCTGGCCCCGGCCCATGAGGACCCATATGCTGAACTGGGGTGTGCCCCCAGCTCAGTTCTTGCCGGGGCCTATGTGGGAGGCTCCCGGCCCAGTTCCTGCCCTGTGCAGCCCTGTGCCCACCTGTGGAGTGAAACTATATGGAAAACTAATGTCAACTATGGAGACTGTTCTGGGCCCTCCCCCTTCTCTCTGTCTCTCTCTGTCTCTGTTTCTCTCTGTCAAAAATCAATAAAATAAATCTTTAAAAAAAAAGATATTTCATGTCTCTGGTAAAAAAACAAAACAACCCCCCCTCCCAACCTTTTGGATTATTAAATTCAGTGTCATTTGTTTTGCTTTTACTATAATTCATAAGAAGAATCATTGGGCCAAGAGACTGACCCAACACAAGACCCCTAAAGAAAAAGAGAGACCTCACAAACAGAATGTCTTCTTTTGTTTCTGAAGCTTACAGGGTACCATCTTGACAACAATTTATGGAATTAAAGGGTTACAAAAACAATACATGGCACGATCGGTATAAGTGTTGGCATTTTGTTTTATTGAGGAAGAATAAATTCGATAATTTAGGGTACAGAAAGAAACATTGCATCTTGGGGAAATGCCTATTCAACCTTTCTATTATGAACATAACCTTAAAGAACACAAAACTATTATTTTCACGTGGGCATGTGCATAGCACCTACCGTTTAACCTCCCATCCACCGTCCTCATCGAGGTCATCGTTGGCTAATAACTCATCACATCCTAGGTTTTCATCACCCGATCCATCACCAGGGCTTCTCACACTTTGTTTATTCCCCTTGTTAGTGAATGATGTTATTTGTCATGAAAACAACAGATCTACCGATTGCGTCCCTCAGTGGAGTTGAAGGCATTCCACATCAGCTCTGTCTTGGAAACAGGTCTATGCTGTGACAAGTGACCTTCTATGGCTGATTACCGCACAAATCACAGTCCTTTCCCCACTTGGGTAGATCTCTTGCAGCTTTTCCGTAGCCCGACCTCGGTTGATAATGGGATCCATTTTGAAGCACCACACTCTAAGGAAAAGCCTGGAATAATTTACATGAAACACCCTGGCCCAAGGCTGAGACCATGTGTTACACTCAGATGGGTATCAACGAAGCCTATGGCTTTAGCAACAAGAAAACCTGTTCACGTGTCACAAAATTGCTTTATTGGAGAAGATCATGTAGTAAGAGTTGTCCATGTAATTAAATGTCCACAAAATTATAAAGTGAAATGGAGAAAAAATTTACTTGATGTTGTAAAATATACAAAAGAGGAAAATGTGCACTTGGTATACGGTCCAACCTCTCCTCTTGAATCTCATAATCAGTCACAAGTCACTTTGAATTATGCGATATAAAAATGAGAGACCACCCAAAAGCCAATGATTGGGGGGTCACTTATTTTCAGCACTTACTAGTCAATGCCCACAAACATTCCAATTTTATATTACTCCTTTGGAATTGATGGTTCTTACTATTCTGTTATGAAAAGAGACAAATACTTCCTTAAAAAATCTAAGCTAGTGGCTGAGTAGTTCCTATAGTTAGAAACATGTATGAACGTGACTGAACATCCCCTTAAACTTGAGTATCATTGATATGCCCTCCCTATGTAGGGTCAACCCTCCTGGCTTGCCCCTGTCTAACATTCCTTAACATGCATCTTAAAGTGGAATTTATGAATTTTAAAATGCTGGAGAAAGTTTTGTCTCCATAGAGAGAAAACTGCTCTGTGGAGAAAAACCAGTTTCTTCTAGTAACTAAATCACCCATTTATCTCACTGGCCTCTCTTACTAACACATCCCCTAGTGATATACACAAATTTGTAAAAATTATTCCAATAATAATTGACTTAATAGTGGATTATTCACAAATCCATGTCACAACATCTTGGGGCAAAATCGTTATGAAATATCTCGTTTGTCCCATTTTGCAAACAAGAGCTTGAAACAACAAGGTGACAGAATCCTACCTCTTATGACATAATTATAAAGCACTTGCACCTTATAATCCATGGAATTAATTCTCAGTTACTCCTCTCAGATGGAGAGAAGAAAATGACCACATTTTTGTATTTGCATTTGAATATGTGTATAACTGTTTCTTAGGAAGTCAAGATGTTTTAAAGGAATAATGAGGCAAGTGCATGCAGCTTCACAGAAATTGTAATGTATATGCCTAGGTGCTAGAAATACGTGTAATTTGACAAACATTCTAAAAAATTCAGCTTCTGCCTGCTACCCACATTATTCGGGGAACTAAAGAGCACCACTTTCAACGTAGAACAAAGTTCACTTTCTTTCTAATTTCTTTTTTTTGGTTCATAACTTTTAATTCAGAAGTTTGTGAATGTCAGTTTTAAAAGCATTTGTTTCTAAGCTTGCCATTCAAAGAAGAGACGTTAGAAGTAAGACTTGTCAGATAATTATAATACAAGCCATTTGCCTTCAGAAAACAGAGAGGGTAATGTGTTACAAATATTCTAAAGTGACTATTAGAGACAAAAGGATAGCTATATGTACCTATCTTGAAAGTAATAGAACATTCTGTAATTATTTTTTCTTATACCCCGAAGTATTTTAAACTACTAAAATTCTATGTCTAGTTTTACTTATCTAGTACAGACTTCATGTTTTTCAGAGTCTAGCAGTAAAAATAGGTCATTTTCATTTCTCTCTTTTAAAATTAATTGAGACTCATTCAACACAGTGTAAAGCAATATGTAAGTTTTCAATATGTGTTTCTCATAACTTAAAAACTCATAAAGTAAGTTAGAATAAATCTTTAAGTTTCCAAAAATGCATCTATTGGCTGTGGGTGGATTTTTAACAAGTTAAAAACAAGTTGAGGGGGGAAAAAAGAAGGTTGTAACAGAAATTTGAGTATTTCTCAATACCATAAGCTTTAAGAAACATTTAAAGTTATTGCTTCAGATGTCCAATAGTTCTAAACAATATTGTAGAAATGTTTGGTAAGGAGTGTCAATACTTTCCACTTATGCGTAGACCTTAAAATCTATCTCTAATTCTGCTTGTCTGGACATCATACTTTGCACGTGAAACTACACTGTTTTTCTGAGAATCTTCTAGTTGTTAAAGTTGGGACTACAGTTTTCAATGTCTCCTTTATTTGAAATTCTTTTGTTCAGAAATATATAAAAATTTGGAATAATTTTTTTTTTTTAGAAATGGAATTTAGAGAAATGGTGAAATGGAACCTTGCAGAAGTACCACAGGTCAATTACACTGTACATTAGCTTGAAAACTAGAAGTTTTGATGTTCTGCCACCAATTACACACGCCCTTCCTAGACGTGTTATTTGATATCTTGGACCTTTAAATCCTCAGCTGTAAAATGGCCAAAAGGGGGAGCAATATTATTTCACTGAAACATGTAAAAATAATACAAGGTATGTGAAACATGAGAATTTTCTTAAACACTGTATGTTTATGGTTCTGGAAAAACTGGGGAACAAAAAATGTAGACTTTGCTAGTGTCTATTATGACTCAGGCAGAGTGGTGGTAGAAAACTAGGAAGTGGAATTCACAAATCATACAAATTGATGGTTCCAAACTTCATGGGGAGAGGAAGCTAAATAGGCTGTGCTCTTGAGATTTAGTAAAGCGAATAATTATTGGGAAAATTATAGACAAGACGCATTTCTCCTTTTTTTTTTTTAAGTTTATTGTTAAATTTGATGAGGTTACATTGGTTGGTAACAATTAGACAGTTTACAGATGTACAA
>PVKE010028241.1:0-21070 GCA_004027555.1 Craseonycteris thonglongyai | reverse complement strand
ACAGTTGTTTTTATTTCTAAAAATGAGGATGTGATTGATTTAGAGAATCATTAACTCAATCCCTGTCCTGTGTAATGGAAGCTGCAGTGACTGTCATGTGATTGGGCAGGACTTGGTACCTATCAATGTAAACACATGGCACAGCCTGCCCCATGCCCCTGCTTATCTCCTTCACAGAGAAGGAGTTGAGGCGTTTTGAGCAAATCTTATTGGTAAAGTCAGCGTGTATTGCTTTTTTTTTTTAAAGAACCATTTCCTTTCAGTTTTAACCATATTACGGTGTCTGCAGTTTGTCATCAGAGCAGCTTTCCGTTTTTAGAAGTGTACCTTCATCTTTGAAAAAAGACATGCTTGATAGGGTAGTTCAGTTTTAAGATGTTTTACTTAGAAGATGATAGTGAAGATGAGAAGGATCATGAAGGCTCCTTAAGTAAAATTGAAGATGTTTACCATGGAAAGGCCCCTGCTGGTATCCTGGTGAGTTACATCCACCAATGTCCTGGTCATTTTGCTTGTTTTCTCAATCTGGATAGTGTGGAGAGAAGGGGGGGCAAGGGTGGACGCCTACCAAAAGAAAAGGATTAATCCCTTTTCTTTGGAAAATGTAGTGTTCTAAGGGATTTTATTAACTTTTAAATGTTAGATTCAACAGACATCTTTGGGCGCTTGCTCTCCCTTATTCACACTACAACGTCTTTCTACATTTTTCTATTTAATAGTCAACAATTAACTCTCTGCCTAGAGAAAATATCAAGTTGGTGCTGTAAACTGAGAAGTTTTAAAAAACTCAGTTTGAAACTAAATGTATGTGGTTTCACATTCTCTTTGCATCTAAGTGTAGCAGTTGAGGAATAAACATTTAGAAGTTTTATGGTTTTTATTATAGCTAAAATCTTTTGAAAAGTAAACTAATATTTTGAAATTGGCATTTTATTCTGATATATGATAGAGAAGAGTGACTATAGTTCTTTTCTTTTAAGATTGCGAACAAAAAAATTTTGTAACTTGAAATATGTGGGAAAAATGATTATGTCTGAGATTTTTTTTTATCTAGGGTTTTCTCTTTTAAAAGATATATAACAAGTCATATAAACTTAGTGTAAGTTCTAAAAGTCTGCATTAAGGAAACAAAATCAGGCAAATTAAGGCTAATATAATTTAACTCTACCTATGGGATCTTTTCATTAAAAAAATCATCTAAAGTAAGTGCAATGAGGTAAAGATATTTTTTAGAAAATTAAGGGCATATATTTTTATGAAAACAAGTTAAAATAAGACAAAAATTAGATAGTTTCTAAAATCCTTGGCTTGTAATTATGTTGATTTTAGTTTTAAAGTTATAAAAAATTTTAACAACTTTAAAAAAAACATTAGCACATTTGTATGCTTTTTTATTTTGGATCTGTTGGTAAAAGTGTGCTTTTACAGGGTTCTCAGGAACTGATGGAACTGGACATTGTTTGAATATAGACATCATTTGAATATGAGTGGAAGTCAGGTGCTACTGTGAGGCAATTTATTTTTGAACTTTTAATAATACACAGTGTATGTATAAGTGGGTTATGCACTTTTGCAAAGGTCAGAAGTGAGAATAGTAAACATAGCTGACGCTATGAAATACTTAAAAAATTCATTTAGTGAGTAGCATAAAATAAATCACCCATCATAGGAATACCTTCTTATGCTTCCTGCTGCTGGTGTTTTCTAGAAGAAGGACAATGGGTGTTTGATTAGGCTGCATTTTATTATCAGTTCCGTTTTATGGTACTGTTAGAACATTGGAGTTCCATAGGTTACCTCCCTGCCCTAAGGGAAACTTAGATTTTTCTGAGTGGCTAGTGTTCAGGACACTGGATATGATATCGGCTTAATAAGCTGTACTGATTATATAGGAGTTATTAGACTTTATAACCTGGGTGTGTGTGTGTGGCAAGTGGGAGAGAACCGATCCTGGTTTTCAGGGTCTAGGCCCTCAGTGACCTGGACATTCCTTACTAGTCCTATGCTGTCTGGGCATACCTCTTGTTGAAAGGTGAAAATCTATCTCACAGAAAATGATTTTATGTGTTTGTAATGTAAATATATACTTCTCATTTAAAAAACAAAAAGACTTATGTACTTTGTTAGAAACTGGGAATTTTTTAAAAACAGTCATGCTTATGTATTTCTAAACAAGTAAGATAATTTCTTTATTTGGTAAACAAAATAAAATTAAAAGGCCAAATTATTTCATATTCAGATACCCTGAAGTTCCACAATAATTTGTTGGCCTTATTTACCCCCACTTGTTATTTTAAATTAACTTGATTTGAATTTTTTTAATTTAGGGCATAATGTACTTACTGTATGAGTTCTTAGCTAAACTTGTAATCCCAAAAAAATGTTTCTAGAATGGAGTCTTTTTTGGTGTGGTTAGAGCTGGAAGGGACTCTAGGGGGCATCTGGCTGTTCTTTTTAGAGATGAGAATCCCGTGCAAGGGGTTATGAGACCTGTTCAAGAGACATAAGTGAGACTTGACCTTTGTTGGGTGTTCACATCCTCACCAGCTGCAGAGGACTCCAGGAAGTCCTGAAGGCAATGCTTCTCCATCCTTGTCCCTCTGCTTTCTTTATCAGAGGACCTGGGCATACCTGTGTGGTTGAGTCCCATATTTATATTTACAGCAAGATTTAGTAACATAAACAGTGGTAGAAAATACCAAGTCATTCTGTAAGGTGGAATGTGTAGCTTGGAGCCGTGTGCTTAATACGAGGAAACCCTGAGTGTGAGGGGTAGAAAAGTCTACCCCTGTCCCCACCACATTAGCACATTTGTCATTACACTCTGCTGGCCCAAACCCTAGACAGCAGTAGGTGAATGGGTCCAAAACCAAATACTTTCCTCCAATCTAGTATGGACAATGTTCACAAAACTGAGTTGCGTAGAATTTCACTTCCTCACAGAAATATGAGGGCTGTTGCGAAAAAATCCAGCCATAAATGCCTCTATTTTTTATATAACGTGGCTGGATACTTTCCGGACTGTCTTTGTATGTTGGTGCTAGTTAGGCAGTTTGAGGGGGGAGTAAATTCTCTTAGACTCCTGTCTTTGCAACTTGTTTGCCTCTTTTAATCTTGATGCCACAGATGAGCTCAGGTATTTAGGGGAGAGTAGCTTAGAGGCTATGGCCATAAATGTGTCTAAACTGTTTGAAAATTACTTGTTATCCATTTTTATATTAACTTCCTCATTTGTTTTCAGAAAGAAAAGACTTAGAGATGGCTTACAAGTAAAACACATGTGTATACAACTGTTCCACAATACTGTGGAGTGCATGACTGAAAAATTAACTTAAAGAAAACAAGATTTTCTTCATTCAGCAAATATTTATTTTGACACAGGGAATCTGCTAGATGTACACAGATTTTTTTTGTCTGCATTTACTAAAATGTCTGAATTGTTTGCTGCTCTGTTTTTGTGAGTAATGTAACTGGACAGATATCCAGTAGATGTCTGGATAAATACTACCTCTTAGGTTCCCAGATACTTGGTCCTAATTATATACTGTCAGTTAGCTCAGCTGTTTTGCTAATTGACTAGGAAAAGCCCAGTATTGTAGATCTGATTCAGGTGCTGGTCATTCAGTTTTGTGCTAGGAAAAAAGTCATAATTTCATCACTGTGTCTTTATATGTCTCAAAGAGTCAAGTGGAGGATCCAGTCTAGAGGAATTGAACAATTATCAGCAAGGACCTAAATCAAGCTTGTCTTGCCTGTGTAATCTGTAGAATGATATTGCATTCTCTGACACTTATCTGAATTCCACTTAATGCAGATAAAGAGGCTATCTTCAGTTAGGTCAAGGAGCAATAGCTGAGATTATAGAAGCCATTTGTCATCTTTTATATTTTAACAAAGCATGAAGTCATAAACATTATAGATGGATATTTAGTCATAAGATTGAAATAATATTGGAAAAGTAATTCCTTCAAGGGAAGTGAAGCAGGAGGAGAGGAGCAGGAAATATACTTTCCAATTCTTTTCACTTTTCATGCACTGAAGTTTTTAAGAGAGGACTGGGAATTGATTCACTTCTTATGGTCATTACACATAGAAGCTGCCATTTGGGGGGCAATTTTGGGGTTTTAAAAGTACTTAATAATCTGGGCGTTGGGATTCTTCGAAGTTCCTCAGTGATCCTGGTGACAGCCAAGGGCGATGATTCCCAAGGACATTGACTTTCAACTCTGACTGATCCCTGGAACTCCTGCGGAGCTTTAAATATAAATACAGATTTCCTAGACAAACGGAATCAGAACTGAAGGGAGGCATGAAGTCCAGGAATTGTTTTGTTTTTAAAACTGGACTACAGACTTTATTCATATATTTTTGCAACATCCTTTTTTCTGTTTCAGGATCCAGTTCAAAATCTCACCTTGCATTTAGATGTCATGTCACTGTGGTCTTCTAATTAGTGACATTTCCTCAGTCTTTCTGTCATGACTGGAGCATTTTCAGTGAATACTGGTCAGTTATTTTGTAAAATTTCCCCCAATTTGCGTTTGTCTGATGTTGTCTTCTAACTAGATGGAGGTTGTATGCTTTTGCCAAGAAAACCACACACATGATGTGCTCTTTTCAGGGAATCATATCGGGATCCCAGATGTCGAAGCATTTTATTACTGGTGAACTTTCCCTAGATTACTTGTTGCAGGTAGTGTCTGCAGGTTTCTCTACTGTAAAGTTACTGTTTTTCCTTTTGTAATGAATATATATCTTGGGGAAGATAATTTGAGATTATACAAACATTTTGTATCTCCTCAAACTTTCATCTATTTTTAACAATCCATTGCCTGCCACAATTACTACTGTGGTGTTCTAATAGTGGTTTTCTATTTTCCTCATTCTTTACTTATTAATTGGAATTCATCTTTTAAGAAAAAGCCATCCTCCCTACTTATATTTATTAATTTAATTTCTCTTAGTGTGGACTCATGAATATTTTAGTCTGTAAGTTATCATTATGTTGTTGCTCATATTCTAGATTTAGCCATTGGGAGCTCTGTCATGTTGGCTCTTGTGCTCCTTTTACATGGCTCCTGTTTTGATTTTGAGCACTTTCCTACTTTATGGCCCTATTAAATGCTCCAGTATCATCTTGCATTTTCCTGCCCCCAGCCCTGGAATCAACCACTTCTCTAAGGAACCCTGGTTCTTTTTATTGGATAATGGTATTTAGAAGCCAAGATCTGGGGTTCTAGGTGTGCTTATTGCTTCTAGAGAATCCTTGATTCTAGGTCTTCTTTTTTTAAAGATTTATTTTATTGCTTTTAACATACAGAGACAGAGAGAGACAAAGAGAAGGGGGAGGGCCCTGAGAAGTCTCCATAGTTGTATGTCATCAGTTTTCAACATGTTTTCGTTTCACACAGGTGGGCGGGGGACACACAGGGCGGGAACCTGACTGGGGGCCTTCCATATGGGAGGCACACCCCTTTGAGCCAGGGGCCGAACTGGGGTCGAGAACTGAACTGGGGGTCTCCTGCACGGGAAGCACACCCCAGTTCAGCATATGGGTCTGCACAGGCCAGGGTCAGGATTCGATTCTCGGTCACCAGAGCTGCAAAGTGAGCACTCAACCCACTGAGCCATCCTGGCTTCCCCAGTTCTAGATCTTAGCAGAGAGAGCCCAGATATTAAATATGTATTTTAGCCTAGGCATGAGGACATCTATATTTGTGTATCTGTCTACGGAGACTTCCAACTCCAATACAATACCACAGGGTTCATTTAAGCCTTACCTATAGCAAGTTGTTTTTGTTTGTTTGTTTTTTTAGGTGCTTCTTAAGTGCTTATGATTACTCAGCCTTTGGGAATAATGGCTTTTGGATATATGAGAGCTGTCCAGAAAGTATCTAGCCATGTAACCATTCTTATATTGACAATGGCTGGGTTTTTTCCAAACAGCCTTTGTATATCTGTTAGGTACAGGTAAAGGTAATTGTGGTTTTGTTAAATACTCATAATTGATGAACTGTCTATTTCTTAGTGAATCATATTTTCCATACTTGATTTAGTCATCATTTCTTTTTGTTACACTGAAAAGAATTTTTATATCGCTTTTAACCTTTGCAGCTATGAAGGAACTCAACCACTTGGGATTGAAAAAGGCCCATATTGCTTGTAGTGGAATGAAAACTGGGCCAGTTTCATTGTCAGCGTTCTTGCCAAAATTTGTAAAGAGAAATTGAGCTCACTTCAGGGAATGTTCAGTGGTTTGAATGCACAGGGAGGCTATGTGTATATTAATGTACACAACCCATTCAAATGGACCACAAAAATCACAGAATTTCACTAAAACCAAATTTATTTTAATGTATGAACTAGTTTCTTTTTGATAAGGTAGTCTGCATTCTTTTTCTAAAGTATAGCTTTCTAAAGCAGGTGCTTTATCTATCAAACTTCTTGATAATAAACCTTTTAGTCTTGGGTGTTTGAGAGTTCTTGGTTTGTGAACTTTTAGGCCTGCATGTGCTTGTTAAGTTAGCAGCTGCTAAATTAAGGTTAAATGCAATGATCTTCAAATCCCACTGGAGTAATTCATTTGGTTTGTTCCTTCCTGAACTTAAGCAGGTAATATGTAGGTTGAGAGACTTTTCAACCTAGGGAATTAACACAGTTGATACAAATTTAAAATTTTAATGTAATTCATCTGTGATATTAACTGACAGAATGAGAGGGAAATGAGTGAAATTTTAAGATGTTTTTCTCTAGACCTCCAAACTACAGGAATATGTTCATTTGTTACCAGTCTCGTGGCTGTAATTTCAACTGTAGTAGAGTCCCATAATGTCAATTCCTGACTTCTAGGTCAGTGAGTAAATCGAAAGAACTTTAGATAAAGTCAGAATTTCTCAAAGTAAATTGTAGTCTACCAACATCTGGACTAATATGATAGTCATCACTGAAAATACTACAGATAATTTCTATAAAAACCTGCTAAATGTGTGCCTTTGTATATAAAAGTAAGCCAAATGATCAGATTTCCTGTTTTATTTTTGAATTTCTTAAGTTTACCAATGATCACTACCAATATAGGTTAACTACACAATTCTCTTATCCTGGAAAGTTTAGGATGATAACATGTTCCATAAACATATTTCTGACCATAATGTAATCACACCTTTAAGGCTTCCCATAATAAAAAGCTTAACATTTTCCATACATTGTTGCATGTGGAAGAATCATCATGGTCTTCTAGAAATGTACTTATGAAATTTCTACACACACATAGCCCTGGAAACTATGTAAACTTAGCATTTCTCTTTTGGGGAGATTGTGGTCCCAAGATACAGTAAAAAGAGCCCGGGCATCTGAGACATACCTGAGCTTTTGTCTATGCCTGTCATTGTGTTATGGTTTGATTCCAGGTAACTTGCTTGCTTATCTTAGCCCTAGGTTTCTTGCTAGTACAATGCATATGACATTTAAAAAAATATTCCAAACAAGTTTTATGTGCCACCATGAAAAGTCTAAATTTTAAACAAATTCTTGGAGGCTCATATCCATCAGTTCATTTAGCTTTAGCACCAATCTCAACCCCAATAGCTTTTCCAGAACAGCTATCTTCAACATGAAGCTCCATGAGCTTTCCCAATTCAAACTTAGGCTTCTTCAGCATTTTGACTTTGCTAACAAAGACATGGAATGGATAAATAGATTGGTAAGCTTTTTCTGTGTCTTTTCCAGTGCTGTCTGGAATCAGTTTATTGACTGCTTCTTTCAAGTCATTTTTCTGTACCTCTTAGGTTATGATTTCCATCATCCTCAAAATTTAGCAGCTCTGTTGATGCTGAGTATAAGAGATCTTTCAAATTTGATTATTCCTTTTTTTAGTAAAACCAGCACAGAATAGATGAAGCTCATGACATTAACATGAGCTTCAATCATGGTTTGCCACTTTTGACCACGGAGCACATTATGTCATGGGTAAGGTCCATGCCATGGAAATTAGTTAGGCAGTTTTTGCCCTCAACATCCTCGGTAATTAGTTTGAATTTTCTAAATACACATTCATCAGTCTGCATATCAGCTAGGCTCACTTAAAAAACATGACCCTTGGGAACATCAGATACTGATTTTGGCTCCTTGAAGTCTCATTACTAGTGTTTTCTCATTTTTTTTATATTGGACATAGCTGATTCCTTCACATCATGTCAAGCTTAGAAAAATGGGTCAACCACTTGCTTCTTGGCTCCTTTCTTGCCACCTTTCCTAAGGTGCTTATTCTCGCTGACTGCCATGGAATGCAAATAACATTTACCTCACATAATTGTGAGGATTAAATGAGATGAGGTATGTAAAATGGCATTTGGAAGGGATAAGTGTTAGTGCCCTCTCCTTTTTTTCCCTCATCACTTCCCTAGCACCAGGAGGAATATTGAGTAAAATATCTGAATTGTAGTTGGGTTATATGTGATTTGTCAAGGATGCATAGTTTAAAATGTTAACGGTGTGAGTAATTAAAGAGTTTGAATTTTAACCAGTATAAGAATGTAGCTCCCATATATGAAAATCCAAATTTGTGAAACAGTTAAATTATCACCATTTGTAAAATAACTTAAGGATGAGTTTGTTTTAATAGCAAACTCCCTTAAGTGCTCTGAAGATATCTTAAAAACAATAGTTGCAAGATCAACCTTGCAAAATCCATTTAATAAATCCCACTCCTAAGTATTTACCCAAATGAAATTTTGTTCATACAGAATTCTGTATAGAAATGTTTTAGTATCTTTATTTGTAACTGCCCAAATCTGGAAACAAATTAGGTATCTTTCAGCTGGCAGATGGATAAACAGACTTTAGTACATCCATATAAAGGGATACTACTTAATACCAAGGAACAAACTCTACTGGTACCTGCATCAATATTGATGAATCTCAAATACATTATGCTATGCAGGGTGGTCAAGAAATTCATGGAATAAAGGGGAAGAAGGTTAAAAAAGGTTATTATTTTTTCTTTTTAGTATATTCACCATTAACCTTAATATACTTTCCAGAGCTTTCAATAAGTTTATTTATACCCTCAAAAAAAAAAGTTTTGATTTTACTCTCAAAATATGCTATAATTGCAGCTTTAACCTCTTTGTCATCTGTAAGTTTTTTCCTTCATAGATTTTTTTTTCATATTTGGGAACAAATAATAATAAGATGGAGCCAGGTCTGGACTGTAGGGAGGGTGGTTTAACTTTTGGAAGCCACAGTTATGAAGAGTAGCCAATACAACACTGCTCTTGTGCACAGGTGCATTGTTGTGCAAAAGCAGCACCCCTTTGGTCCATTTTTCTCTTTTTTTTCCTTCACAGATTCTTTTAACTGTTTCAGCAGACTGAAATAGTATTCTCCAGTTATTATGACACCTTTACCCTTGTAATTTATCAGCAGGATACCCTCTGTATCCAAAAAACAGTAGCCATGATTTTTCTAGCTGATTGCAACACCTTGAACTTTATAGGAGTAGCATGCCCTTTTCATGCCACTGTGTGAACTCCTGCTTTGACTCAAGCTCATCATGATGAACCCAGGTTTCATCTCCAGCGACAGCCCTGTTTAAAACTTCATCTTTGTTGTCTCTGCAGAGGTCCAAAAACTGTCATGAACATTCGATGTGCTGTTGTTTTTGAAACCGTGTGAGCATTCCCAGCACCCATCTTGCACTGACTTTTGACATTCTTAGATGTTGATGGAGAATATTCAAAATTGTTGTAATTGGTACTCCAAGCATTTCTGCCAGCTGCTTTTTATTCAACCTGGCATCTGCCACTACAAGTTTTCAACTTTTTTGGTGATGTCTGAGGAAGTGGCTTCAGCAGGGCACCCTGGACGGAGGTCGTCTTCAGTCGACTCTGCCTTGCTTGAAAAGGCTATGCCACTTGTAAACCAAGTATTTCCCAGGGAAACAGTCTCTGTAAATCACTAACATCTCTTCCAAAATGGTTTGAGGTGTTTTTCCTTATTTTGTGAAGAACTTAATGATGGCACAAAATTCAATATTTTACATACTTGGGGATTTATTCACATTTTATATGCTTCTTTGGCAATATCTGAAAGAACACAGATGCAAATAGGCTGAAATTTGGCTCATATACTAATAGTAAGTCACACAAACTGTGTCCACTAGTACTCACCTCTGTCATAACCTGTGGTTCTACAAATTTTGTGACTTACCCCTCGTAAGTGAAAGAAGCCATATTCAGAAAAGCTATTAATAGATACTGTATGGCTCTATTTATATGACATTCTGGAAAAGGCAAGACTAAGGGACAGAAAACAGATCAGTATTTGGCAGGAGACAGAGGAAAAGGATTGCCCATAAAGGGTAAAAAGCATGTATTGGAGATCACAAAAGTATATTGGGTGTGTGTGTGTGTGTGTGTGTGTGTGATCTAATTCTGTATCTTGACTTTGGTGTTGGTTACCTTATTGTGTGGTTAAAACTGTATACTACTAAAGGGTTAATTTTATTGTATGTAATGTACACCTTAATTTTTTTTCACAATAAGACAGTATTTTGAATAGTTCAAAGTAGAGTTATTTGAAATCTTACTGCAATCCTAGCAGAGTTAACATGATTATGTAGCTCAAGCTTGTTCAACCCGTGGCACATGGGCTGCATGCAGCCTAGGACAGCTTTGAATGAGGCCCAACACAAACTCATAAACTCTTAAAACATTATGAGATTTTTTTTTCCAATTTTTTTTTAGCTCATAGCAGTTGTTAATGTTAGTGTGTTTTATGTGTGGCCCAAGACAGTTCTTTCAATGTGGCCCAGGGAAGCCAAAAGGTTGGACACCCCTGATTTAGCTAGAAGTTTTATATGGTTGATATGTATAACCATTACACAAAGTTAACTAAGTAATAACCTAATATCTTTCATGATTAATTTTGAACAGAATTTTAAACTCATTACATTTTTAAATGATTTTACTTCTGTGTTTCCTTCCAGTCTCCAGTCAGGTTAAATGTTCCCTGTAAATTTATGGTCTGTCACTTCATGTACAAGTAGATTAGAACTGGGCTTATTTATAGCCATGACAGGAAAAGATATCAGAAAGCTTTGTTACAAAACATTATTCTGAAATTTGGGAAATTAAGAGGAAAGCAGTGAAGAGAAATTCAGTAAGGAGAACCAGTAAATTTTATAGAGCTGTGATAGTTTGAAACAAGTTTGGTCATGGGAGTAATGTAGGAGTTGGAAAGTAGAAAGGGTCCACTTTTCCTAGTGTGTTGCTTTCCACTTTCGGACTTATCCAAGGAACACAGTTTATTGTGTGCTGGGAAATATGAAGATACATGTAAAATTTAACATTTAGCTTTTGTTCTGTACCAGTTATATTACTGAAGAAAACAAATATTCATATAAATTGCTGAGCATTAGGAAAATGAAACTATTGATACCGGCATATCTTGAAGGCTGTGCTTTACTGAATTACAGTGTTGGGCATTTTCGTGTAAGTAGACTGACTAGTAGGAAATGATAACAAGTTATCTTTCACGCTTTGTTTTCTGTAATAATCTTTGGTCATGGTGTGATCATCACCACATTCAGCCTTGCCTCTGCCTCAGCTGACTTCCCCACACTGACTTCCTCTGAGAGACCAGCAATCTCTCTTCTGCTACAAGTCACTGTGGGGCTTCTCAGTGTGCTTCAGAGAAGTCTGCATGGATGTCATTTGTTCTCACAGGGATATTTTTAGATTTACCCGTATGAGGTGGGTGTTATTTTAATTGTCACTCACATAGACTAGATTTATGCAAGCTTTTTCTGTGCAGTGTTCAACAGCATCGGAGAAAAGCACTGGTTTCTAATATCTGAGCGTTGCTTTCAGAACATTGGGTTTGCCTCCACTGTTGTTGGCATTTTTTAAAATTTGTGATGTTGTGTGTGTGTACACATGTATATCTTTATTTACTTCTTGAATGTCTCTTTTATTCAAGTTACAATACAAAACATTGTGTATGTTCCTCCTCCTTCTTGCTGATTCTGTTCACTAGATTTTGTATTCCATTTGTTAATTCATACATTCATCGATCCAAAAATACTCATTAAGAACCTCCTCTTGCTAAGCACTGTGCCAGGTAGGCTTTGGGGAAACAGTGAGCATACAGTACTTCTCTTTTCTTAGTCAGAACTTAGAGTTTGGAGGTGGGATAAACAAATTATTGCAGTGTGGTGAGTACTTACATGCTGTGGTAGAGAAAGGTCAGAGTACCATGGGTGCACACAGCCACAAAACCCTTCTCACTGCCTTCTGCTTTCTTCTCACCATTGAGCCAACACTTGCTCAACTCATCTCTTTTCGATCTTCTTCATTGTATTGTGTGTGTTCACAATCTGTTGTGGACATACCTTATTTGTTCCCATCTCCTCTTCATCTTGTAAGTCTAACATCCTTGCTCCCCTTATAAAATATTAAATTAACAGTCAACTGTAGTTGATGTAGTTGTGTTGGATTTTGAAGCATTGTCCTGAAAATTATTGGGCCAGTGACTGGAGTGGAGGGAGGGGAATTGGTGGTGTTTGAAAATAAAATAGGTAACACTTACAGTCTTTCTTTAGTTGCACCTGCTGAAAAGCTGAAGTAAATAGTTGAATAAAACTTTGGGTCATCACTTGGGAAAGAACATATGTTGCTGTAGTGACAGAATATTCTTTTACTTGAGTCTTACTCAGCCCAATATAATTGCTCATCTATTTTGTAATGGCTGTCCCAAAATTCACACAGATTTGAATTTTGCATCATTTGTGCGGTAAAGTGTTGCCAACGAAAAAAAGAAGACAGCGTGACAACTGATAGTTCAGGGTTATTAAAAATGGAGTGCTACATGAAAGAATAATGCGTTTTCATTGTTGAGCAATATTTTAAAAATAATGAAGGTTTGGCAGCTACAGTTCGCAATTTTCGTACAAAATATGGTTGGAATAGTGATTTAACTTCATCAGCTATGAAGAGATTAATTAAAAAATGTAGGAAGACTGGATCAATTAGTGATCTTAAACACTCTGGCCATCTTTCAACAAGTTATTCAACACAAAACATTGAAGGAGTTCGTGAGAGTCCAGGGACATCAATTTGGCACCACGGTCAAGAATTGGACATTTTGAGAAGCTCTCTACTGCGTATTCTTACGAAAGATTTGCATCTTCATGCTTACAAAGTTCAATTGACTCAAGAACTGAAGCCTCCTGACCACACACAGCGAATAGAGTTTGTTGAATGGATTATGGAACAAGTGGATGCTGATTTTTCGAACAAAATCATCTTCAGTGATGAGGCTCATTTTCATCTTGATGGCTTGGTTAATTGACAAAATTGTTGCATTTGGGGTTCAGAAAATCCATGGGTGATTGTTGAGAAACAAATGCATCCACAATGTGTCACTGTTTGGTGCGGATTTTGGGCTGGAGGCATCATCGAACCATTCTTCTTCGAAAATGCAGCTGGTCAGTAAATAACAGTTAATGGTGCTCGCTATCGTGACATGATAATCCAGTTTTTTGTGCCTAAATTGCAAGATAGCCGTGGAGGCCATTTACCCAGTAAGCTATTCCATACATAACCCTATACTGTATACTTTATGAATCAATAAAAAATTTACAATTTTTAGTTATAAACCTGTGTTTTCTATCAAAATTACTTCTTGCGTGAATTTTGGGACACCCGTTAGTATGGTGAAATCATAGAGAAGTGAGCCCGTTGAGCAGAAATCTGCTTTCAAACTTCCTTGAAGAAAATACACATATGTATTGACAGATTTGAAATTTGGATTTACCAACTTAGTAGCCTTGACAGATAAGTTTAAGGCCAGCCTCATATCCTCTCATTAAAAAACAAAAACAGAACCTGAGTTCAGTAGGTTTTCTCTGGGTTACGTTTCAGGTATTTTCTTGCTCATTTTCCCAAGATGTTTGTTGGGGGAAGGTGATAGAGGGCTTTCTATGTGGTTTTATCAAGTCAGAATCAGTATCAGCAGGTCTTTATTTAAGTCCTTTGTTGGAAAATCTCAGAAATGAACTCTGAATGAGCCAAGCAAGCAAACGAACTTATGACTGTTCATTGTTCAGAGAGCTGATGAGAGGGCAAGAGCTAAGGCTGCTTAGCATCTTGGTGTCTTGAACTAGTGGGCCTTTTGGATCAGTACTCAGGTGGCTCAGTCCTGTCAGTTTCTGATTACTTTTACATATTTCAAAGATATCTGTTTGGACTAGTTTTGGTCAGATGTCTCCCCACCCCATTAGCCAGCAGTGCCAAGACCTGTGTCCCATATTATATTTCTGGTGTATAAGACGACCGGGCGTATAAGACGACCCCCTAATTTTACAGTTAAAACATAGGTTTAGGCCTATATTTGCTGTATAAGACTACCCCCCACTTCCGAGGCTGTAGTCTTATACAGCGAATATAGGCCTAAACCTATGTTTTAACTGTAAAATTAGGAGGTCGTCTTATACGCCCAGTCGTCTTACACGCCGGAAAATACGGTAGCTACTATGGGTTTACCCCTGTGTTTGGGGGTCTCAGAGAGAAATCACTGTAATGCAGGGAGCCCTATTAAAAATAATAGCCTTTAAGCTAACCATTGCATCATGTATCTGTTCAAATTCTAAAACAGGAATATTAGGTCAGAAAAGCACTCTTCTTAATTAAATAGTCCAAAGGTTGATATTGAATAGGTTGTAATTAGGGAAGGAACCCTTAGGACAGTAGTCTTCCCAGACCAGAATTTTTATAAATGAGTTTTTGACAGAATCACTGCTAATCCTAGAATTTGACTTATAAAATGAACATGTCAGCTATTCATTAAAATACATAAAATTCAATGTCTATTAAGTTTGAATTTGATGTTGAAGTAATAGATTTACCTTAGAGGCTGGAATATGTATTTCAACCCATAACAACTTGGTTTTTTCAAACTTAATCAAGGTTGGCAGGATAAAGTTTGTGCAGTAGAGACTAGAGTTACTACTGGATGTCCATCAGAATTATGGATTACTCAATTCCAGTTTTTTATGTCTGGATCAAGTCCCGGGAATCTGCATTCTTAACTGCTAAAACTTGATGGTCCAAGGACTACTCTGAGAAATACTGACTTACAGTGTGGTCCTTGCCAGTTTTCTTCACTTAACAGAAAAAAAAAAAAAAAAAAAAAAAAAAAAGAGACGTTGGTTAGACATAGAACAAACAGTTCCTGACTGCACCTTCAAATAGTAGAGGTGTTGGGGTTGCTCTTCTTTAGAAAGACAGCTCATAATCTCTAGGAAATTGACCAGAACCCCAAATCCTCCCCCCCAAATACCCAATCTTGGCTAATTCTCAGGCAGGAATCTTCTGAGTTTTTATATCAGCTCAGAAGGATTTTCAGAATTCCCCTGTATATCTCCTATGAAAAAGATGCAGGAAGAGTACCCAAAGCTTTACTACTCCTTACAGTCCTGATTTTGGAAGTAGCAAGAATAGGTATGAAATTTTATCAGAGAGTCTCTTGCTGTTACATGGAACTATATTTCTCTAACTTCTCTCACCTTCATAATCAGTTGTTAAACTTTTTAAAAGATCTGAGGAAATGTGCATTTTGCTAATAAAAACTGTCCAGGATGATTTTCATGTATACAAAATTTTGAACCAATGGAATAAGTAATATTCTTTTTCTTTCTAGTTTAAAGATTAATTTTATTGTTTGAGGGAAGGTGAGAGAGAGAGAAGTGAGGAGGGCCCAGAGCAGCCTCCACAGTTGTACATCATTAGTTGTGACACGGTTTCATTCCACACAGGTGGATGTGGGGCCCTGCTGCATGGGAGGTAAGAACCTTTGCCACCATCCTGATGGCACCAGCTGCACTGCTGTTCAGCATATGGGTTTGCACAGGTCAGGGCAGGACTCCATCCCTGAACCTCGCAGTTGCAAGGCAAGCGCTCAACCTGCTGAGCTATTCCAGCATCCCCATAAATAATATTCTTGAAATTTAACCTTGACAGGAGGTTCCCCAGCAAATCTATTCATTTTATTTCCATATCTAAGTTGCTTTGTTCACTCATTCAACAGTATTTACCGAATACCAACTACCGGTATATGCCAGATGTATTTCTAGCTCTGTAGGAATTGTGGTGGGATCCTAACAAACTGCATCCATTCTATTAGCATCTGCCTTTTATTGGTCATCAGGTTTTAACTGATTCTTGGTTCCCTCTGTACCTCTTCTCCCTTTACAGTTGTGCCTCTCTCTTGAAATGGTTGAAGTAGCTTCTGAACTAGTCTCTGCTTCTAACCTCCTCTTCTCTGGTTCATCCTCCCTACTCCCAAGTCATGTTACTTCCCTGGCCACAACCATTACAGGTACCCATGGGATACACTTGAAGCATGGGTCCAAGGTCTTACATCATACCTTACCTTTGCCTCAAACTCAGCACACTTTTTCCATGTGCTCTACTCTCTGCCTCTGGCATCCCATTGGAACCTCCTTTACTTGGCTTAATAGATCCCTCACATACATTTACACTGCTAGAACAAGCATTTTCTGCTTCCTGAAGCCTTCCTTGACTCTCTCATGCAACTTTTTTCCTTCCTTTTTCTGGTCTTCCTAAAAGTCATCAAAATAGGATTACTACATGCATTATGTCTCTTTTTCTTATAAGATCCAGGGGCCTCTGAGAGAAGAACAGAATTTTATTTATATTACAAGACTTACTGTGGTACCTAGCATGAGGCAGGTACTCAAATCTGTTTGACTATATGAAAATAATTCCTGTCAAACACAGGGAAGTATAATAGACATTTTGATAGATGAATTACAAAATTCTTCATTGTGTGCTTTGAAGGAATTACATAGTCTTCTTGTGTAATTGTTTCTAAATTAAATCTGCAGAGATATTACATTGAAGGGCCTTTCCTGTATAAGGCTTTTACAGACTTCCTTTTTCATTGTGATAAAAAGGCTATCTGGAGAACTTGGTGTAATTGGGAGGTTTGCCGGGAGATACTGGGTTTTGGTTTACAGATTCTGTAGATGGGGACTAAATTGTCCTAGAAATTAAGGAGAGCCCTGTTCCAGTAGCCATTCTGCACTGCGGGGCAGAAAGAGACATGCCATGTTCTTGAGGGGATGTTAGGAGTAATACATGTTAGATGTGCAGCTCAAGTACTTTATAGATTCAAAGAGATCAGAGGGGCTTAATGGACCATTGACTTTATGGAGCACCTGGGGTTGAGGATCATCTCCTTCATTGAAGGTAAGGGCTGTTCCTTGTGCTGCTATTTCCTGTTTTTGTTTGTTTGTTTGTTTGTTTCTTTTTGTAAAGCAAATATTAAAAGGCAGCTAAGGGAAAGCTGGGATGGCTCAGTGGGTTATGCTCTCGCTTTGAAGCCCCAGAGACCGAGGATCGAATCCCAACCCCGGCCCATGTGGACCCACATGCTGAACTGGGGTGTGCCCCCAGTTCAGTTCTTGCCGGGACCTATGTGGGAGGCTCCCGGCCCAGTTCCTGCCCTGCACAGCCCTGTGCCCACCTGTGGAATGAAACTATATGGAAAAACTAATGTCAACTATGGAGACTGCTCTGGGCCTTCCCCCTTCTCTCTGTCTCTCTCTGTCTCTGTTTCTCTCTGTCAAAAATCAATAAAAATAAATCTTTAAAAGGCAGTTAATATAAAACAAGAAAAGTTAAGATAAACAAGTTAGCATTCTGTTGTGATGTGGAAAAAGAAAAAACTGAGGTAAAAAGTAAGGCATTTAATTAAAATTAAGTGACCAATAGCAACTTATTCTAGAGAGTCTGGGGTTTTTGTCAGGCTTTGGCACCAGTTGTATGTGGCATTGCTTGCTTCTTCTTCAAAGGCTGTTTCTGGTTTGTATAGTTCTCCATTAAATGTGTCTAGCTAAGCCGTAACCTCTTTTAGGTCATTGTGATCCTCATTGTGTTTGCTGGGCACACAGTAAATATTTTAGAAAATGTGGGGTACTTTCACCCGCTGCCCTCCCAGACCAGGGAGAAGCTTGCAGCAGGTGCTATTGTATGTGCTGTTGCTACCTCTCATCACCCACTTACAAGGAAGTAAAGTTCTTAGCCAGGCTGAGTGGTTCCCTTCTCTAGTGGACTCTGGGATCCTTGGAGAACTATAGGGACTTAAATATAACTTGAGCTCAGCCCTCAGATTTTTTGTCCTCAGGGACACACCAGCTGACCTTGAGAGTCTGATGATTTTAAGTGGGAAGTAGCAGGGAGGTTGGGACCCTGAGTCACAGTGGAGCAGGGTTCTGGTGAATAGTAATGGACAGTAAAGACCTCTTATCTCAATCTAAATGTAATAGTGTATGCCTTGCATAACCTAAATTCTCCATTTGAAAATTAAGTAAGCTATATTTGAGAAAGTTCTTGAAAAGTATTAAGTACTACTTAAAACACTGAAAGTAAGCTTTGATACCTGGTGGAGTTTGGTTTAGGAGCATAGGTATGAGCTGAAATGTGTATGAGGTAGCAGTATTGTTTGTTCCCTGAAGTAGCCAGACGTTTCTGTTTCCACATAGCACATTCCTTGTGTCTGAGCAGAAGGTTAGATGGAATGTTAAGGGTAAGTTATTGGATAAAAACTATTCATCTCTTTGCACAAATCCCAATCACATGTGTTCTCCTAGGAAGTCTATTTCCTAATATTGAACCTCAGGTCTAGTGCAAGAGTTAGTAGTCAATACTAACTTTCATAGTGGTGTGGGGAGGAGACTTGAAGGGTTGGGATGGCTATTTTAGACTCTAATCATAATATTTATGTGGTCAGGTAGCATTAAGTAAAATAATATTCTGGTTATTAAAAGCAGCCCACTTATAGCAAGAAATCTGAGGGTTTTGGTCACGGTTTTTATTTTTGTTGCTTCTTAGAGCAGGGGTGTCCAACCTTTTGGCTTCCCTGGACCACCTTGGAAGAAGAATTGTCTTGCACCACACATAAAATACACTAACACTAACAATAGCTGATGAGCTACAAAAATTTGGAAAAAAATTTTATATTTTTTAAGAAGGTTTACGAATTTGTGTTGGGCCTCATTCAAAGCCTCAATTTTATGATCTCTAAAAATAGAAATAGTACTTACCTATAATGTGGTTTTGAGGTGATAATGAATATATAAACTTAAGAATTTGGTACATAGTAAGCTCTCAAACACTAGCTACTATTACTATGATGATTGTTAACTTTACCATATTTCAGAGATATGCTAGAAGTGTTTTCTGATATTTGTTGAAAGATTGAGCTGGATAAATTTTTTGTGATCTAAGAATCAATAAATGTATTATATTTTTCTTTGTGTTTGTCAGCCTGAAGATAGGGATGTTGCTCTGTGAACATCCTTCAGTGCCATGGTGCTCGTTCTGTGTGGGCATCTTCATGTCAGTCTGTGTTCTGATTATGTATTGTCATTGCTTTTATCTGAGTTTTTTAATCTGTCTCTTCATCTTTCTCCCTTGGAGTCTTTCACTCTACATTCTTGAATTCATTTTCCCATCTCTTGTACTTTTTTTCTCATCATTCATTATAAAATATGAATATTTTACAATGTATATTATTTTATTATATTTTTAAATCTTTGTTTTATTTCAAAAGCTAGCTCCTTTGGTGGGGCATTTTTCCCACATATGACTTGTCTTTTCTGCCTCACCTCAGAGTCATTTATTCCCAGGCTATGATTAGGACAGGCTGGTGTCAGAAGCCTGACTTTATTTTCACTGAGCTTAATTATGGTTTATGTTGAGCTGGGCATTGAAGGAATAAAGGTTTATGGTGCTGTGTTCTTCTTAAAGAGAAAGCTGTTTAATAGATCATGGGTATAGGGCCAAACAGAACCATGAGGAAACCCCCTCCCCCATCCTGGTTGGGATGCCCCTCTGAGCAAAGTTGTTCCCCTCATTCCTATAGTGTAGACACTGTAGAGCAGGAATTCCCAACCCCATGCCCGCGGGCGCCATGGCGCCGTGGCCCGATTTGTGTGCGCCTGCCATTATTTGACTGCATCAGAAGTTTTTCATAAACACTAAGTAAAACTATAATTTATTTTTATACATTTGTTAGAATTTTAAAATATTGTTTGAGTATCTACACAGGTTTATTCTATTCATTGGTATGTTTGCGATATCGTATGTATAAGTTTCTCCCTAGCTTTCGCCTTTGTACACGTCGCGTCTTGTTTAGCCGCTGCACTCTTTAAACTCTCCTCCACCCAACCGGGAGACGCCAAGTTGCCATTTTGATTGCGGTTGCTGGGCTGATCGGGTCGTGACAGTTAGCTAGGATCACAGTGTTTTGATATATTCGATTTTAAATGAACTAAAAGCGAGGTAGGTAATCTATTATTATGGTGGCAGTTTGATATGATATTGTAGTTCTATAACTACTTTTATTTTTATATTTTTAGTCCTAAAATGAGTGGACCAAATAAGAGAAAACAAACTTATAATTTTAACACAGACTGGGAGGAATCATATTGTTTCATTAATTTAAAAGGTAAATGCGGGGAAGCCGGGATGGCTCAGTGGGTTAAGCGCTCACTTTGCAGCCCCGGGGACTGAGGATCGAATCCCGGCCCCGGCCTGTGCGGACCCATGTGCTGAACTGGGGAGTGCCCCCAGTTCAGTTCTCTCTCTGTCTCTGTATCTCTCTCTCTCTCTCTCTCTCTCTCTCTCTCTCTCTCTCTCTCTGTCAAAAACAAACAAACAAAAAAATAAAATAAAATAAAATAAATAAATAAATAAATAAAATAAAAGGTAAATGCGTTTGCCTGTTGTGTGGTAGTAGTATTGCAGTGCCGAAAAAACATAATGTTGATCGTCACTTTCAGACAAATCATACCACTTTTGATACGAATTATCCACTTAAATCTGAAGTAAGAAAGAAAAAAATAAATCAACTAAAATTAAGTTGAACTACTCAACAGACTGTTTTCACTAGACATGTGGAAAAATCTAAAAAGGCAACCATTGCTTCTTTCAAAATTTCTCACATGCTCGCAAAGAAGAAAAAACCTTTCCAGGATGGTGAATTG
>PVKE010028240.1:0-21064 GCA_004027555.1 Craseonycteris thonglongyai | reverse complement strand
ACTTTGACTTCCCCAAAAGAGCACCAGTTCAGAAGTCACATACATCCCCTGCGGTTTGGCCTGGAGCTAAAAACTTTCTGCTCAGTGACCTTTCCCCTATGACTCCTGCCCCTCCCTTGCTTAAACTACTCGCTAGAGCCCTCCAATCCTCCGCCAATCCTAAACTGCCACTTATCCCAACCAATCACCTTTTGACATACACCCCGCCAAACAGATAACCCTGCCCTCCTTTGTCCCTACAGTATATATGCCGCTGTAGTCGAAATAAAGTTTTGAGGCTTGATCAGAATCCTGTCTTGCCTCCATTTCTTTGTGTCTCCTGTCTCTTGTCCTTCATAGGTTCCCCCTCGGGCCGCGTTGTCGGACCCCGCTGGACGGGGCACACAGAAGCACAATCTAGTATTGTTCAGATTTACATAGAAGTAAAGTGATTTCTACACACTGAGTGTAAAATGTTATTGAAAACCAAATTGACAAAATAGACAGATGTACTATGTTCAAAGATGGAAAATGTCATAAATATACCATTTTTTTCAAAGTACTCTACAAGTCCCTTTCATGTCAATGATAATCCTAAAAAAATTTCCCATATAATTTGTTATAAAACTTAATCTAAAGTTTATAATATTATACAAAGTCACACAATAGACAATAAGATTTTGAAAAACCGAACAAGAAGGGGGTAATTGCCCTACCAGAAACCCGAGTTTATTATGAAGCCATAAAATTATGACACACAAAGAAACATATTTAACAATGAAAACATAGCTTGAAAATAGATTCATACTAAAATAAAAGCTTAATATTTTAGATGGCACTAAAATAAAAGTAATGTTATTAGGACAACTGATTGTCCATGTAAGAATAAGTATGTCATGCCATGGGAAATAATTATTAATAGAGAACCTTAAATGGATAATTTTAAAAGAAAATCTAAGATATGAATCTTTATAATGCTGAAATGAATTGGATAAGTATTTTTTTACAATTTACAAAATAGATATTAAAATGTTAGAAAATTTGGGAGGAGGAAGGAGAGGAGGGAGGGGGAGCCAAATATACAATGGTGATCACATAAATAAATACACAGATGAGATTCTATGGAATTGTATACCCAGAACCTATGTAATTTTTGCTAAGCAATGTCACTCCAGTAAATTAAACAATAAAAGAAATTCAGAATATTGGACTTTCATTAAATAAAAAAATAAACTTGTGCAAATGAAAACACTATAAATAAAGTTACCGAAGACTGGAATAAGACATTTTCTATATATGTACAGCAAAGACTGGTACCCATATTAAAGAAGATTAATACAGATCAAGAAAAAGTTCAAGTTCAATTAAAAAAATTGACTGGCAAACAGATATACTCTTGCAAGAGTTAGGAAGATTTTCTACTCAGGCTTGTCCAACCCACAGGCCTTGGGCCACATGCAGCCCAGGATGGCTTTGAATGTGGCCCAACACAAATTCAAAAATTTTATTAAAATATTATAAAAATGGTTGCAACATTTTTTTCTTAGCTCATCAGTTATCATTAGTGTTAGTGTATTTCATGCGTGGCCCAAGATAATTATTTTTCCAATGTGGCCCAAGGAACCCAAAAGATTGGACACCTCTGTTGTATATGTTTGCACAATTTTATTTTGAAAAAAAATGTTTTAAATATTTATATTATTGTTTTGACAGAGAGACAGAGACAGACAGACAGACAGAGAGAGAAGGGGAAAAGCCCAGAGCAGTCTCCATAGTTGTATGTCACCAGTTTTCCACATAGTTTCATTCCACACAGGTGGGCAGGGAGGCCAGGCAGGGTGGGAACCAAGCTCCAATGAGCTGGGGCTGAACCAGGGGCCTCCACATGGGAAGCTTGCCCCAACAAGAACTGAACTAGGGACCTCCCACATAGGAAGCACACTCCAGTTCAGCATATGGGTTCACATGAGCCAGGGCCAGGACTTGATCCTCAGACTCAGGGGTTGCAAGGTGAGTGCTTAACCTGCTGAACCATGCCAGTATCCCCTATTTTCAAAATTATTAAAGGACTTCATATCTTAGCTCTACCCTAGCAAAGCACATGCTTAAATTTTGGAAAGTCATCAAGGTCTCCTGAATCTTCTCTTATTTCAATTATCAGTAATTTAATCAAGAGAACTTACAACTATTCAGTAATTTGCATAATAGTGGCTCTGGAAATTTGATCATAACTATGTATATCATTCTTACAATTAAAAAAGAAAGAAAGAAACGTCCAGGTATGCCATGCCATAAAAAAATACATATTTTCTTTCAAAATTTCCCAAAAGGTGTTTCTTTTTCATTCCGATAAAATGTGAAAATTTGGCTGCTCTTAGTTAAAACAAATTTGTCAAGACTGTCCCCTTTAAAGATAATAACTTTATGTGTGAAACTGTATCAAACTAAAAACGCTTCTGCATAGCAACAGAAACCATCAACAAAATTAAAAGAAAACTAACTGAATGGGAGAAAATATTTTCAAGCAATGCCTCTGATAAGGGGCTAATATCTAATATATATATATATATATATATATATATAAAAAACTCATACAACTCAACAACAAAAATGATCTGATTGGAAAATGGGCAGAAGATCTGAGAAGACACTTCTCCCATAAAGACATACAGATGGCCTACCACCTCACCCCTGTTAGAATGGCTATAATCAACAAGACAAGGAATAACAAGTGCTGGAGAGGCTGTGGAGAGAAAGGAACCCTCCTTATACACTGCTGGGTGGAAATGTAAATTGGTACAACCACTATGGAAGACAGTACAGATAATTCCTCAAAATGTTAGGAAAGGAATAGCCATATGACCCAGTAATTTCTCTACTAGCTATCTATCCAAAAAACTTGAAAGCCTATATATATATCCCAATGTTCATCACAGCTATGTGGCCATGTCGTGTAAACAACCAAAGTGTCCTTTGATAGATGACTAGATAAAGAAGTTGTGGTACATGTACACAATGGAATACTACTCAGAAATAAGAAAAGATAAAATATAGCCATTTGTGACAACATGGATGGACCTTGAGATCACCATATTAAGTGAAATAATAAGTCAGACTGAAAAAAATAAAAAAACATACTACTTCACTTATAGGTGAAATATAAAACTGAATGTAACAAAGGAAAAAAAAACACATCTCATGGACACAGTCATTAGTTTAGTGGTCACCTGAGTGTAAAAGGAAGGTGGGTAGGAGAGTAGGAGGGGTGGGGGAGTAGAGAGGGGACATCAAATATATGGTGATGGAAAGAGAACTGACTCTGGGTGGTGAGCACATCATGTAATATATAGACAATACAATGTAGAATTGTACACCTGGAACCTATGTAATTTTTACCAACCAAGGGCACCCCAATAAATTTAACAATTAAAAAAACGTTTATGTGAGGTATAGGAGAATGTCATGCTCCATAACCATATCTTGAAAAATATTTTTAAAATATGATTATACACAGACATACTTTTGGTAATGTTGATGATTTTTATAGTTGTTAAAATTTCTTTTAGAGATACTTTAATCTAAAAAGCTTTGAGTTATGACTGACTGAAGCAAAGGCAGATGTATTACCTAGTATCATATGTATGTAAAGGGAATGCATGTAGAGGGAAAAGTATGAAACATTTCTTTCCAGCTGTATCATTTTCCTACAGCTACTGTAAAAAATTGCAACAAATTTAGTCACTTAAAACTTCATGGGGAAGCTGGGATGGCTCAGTGGGTTAAGTGCTCACTTTGCAGCACCTGGGACTGACGATCGAATCCCCGCCCTGGCCCGTGTGCACCCATATGCTGAACTAGGGAGTTACCACAGTTCAGTTCTCTTTCTGTCTCTGTATCTCTCTCTCTCTCTCTCTCTCTCTCTCTCTCTCTCTCTCTCTCTCTCTCTCTCTTTCTCTCTCTCTCTCTCTCTCATCACAACCAAGAAAACTAAATTAATCAATTAATTAATTAATTAATTAATTAAAATCTCTAAAAAAAACTTTAGAAACGTATTCCCTCACAGGTCTAATTGCCAAAAGCCTGAAATTGTTATCACCAGGCCAAAATCCAGGTGTTACCCTTAGGGGAGAATCTATACCTTGTCTCTTCTAGTGACCTCAGCCTCCCTGGGCCTGTGACTGTATTATTCTCATTTTCAAGGCCAGAAACTTCAATTGTCTCTCTGTTCCATCTTTACATTGTTTTCTCCTTGTATGGGTGCCTAATCTCCCCATGTCTGTCTCATATAAGGCTACTTGTGATTTCATATTGGACCCATCTAGATAACCCAAAATAGTCTCTCCATCTGTCAATCCTTAAAGTAATCATACAAGCAAAGACCACACACACACCTTTTTTTTTTGTTTTTAGTGATTAGGATCTAATATCTTTGTGGTATGTTTGGGGCTATCATTATTCCATTATTCTACCTACCATACCAGCCATACTTTTATTTGGGAGAAGCATAAAGAACTTTTCTATTAAATAACACTTTTGTTTAGTTTTAGTAACTGATTCACAATCACAACTTAGTTAATTCTTCTTTGATGGACACTATAGAAAAAGAGGTAGATATATATCCCTACTTGAGCTTAAATGAAGTAAGATATTTAAGATAACAACCAGGAGGGATTAATTATGTCTCTTGAAATTATGGGGGTTCAGTGGACTCTTCTCTGAAAGATCCAAAGGACAGACACCTTGAACAGAAAAGTGAAAATGTGTTGCTACTAGGTAGAATCATCTAGCACACTCAGAGTTTTTAGGGCAGAGAATGAATAAAAGGTTTTCTATAGACAAAATGTGGACCACATACACAGGCTGGCTAATTCACAAGACCCTAAAAATAGGGAAAGGAAGCTTTTGTTACTGGACTCCAAGAACCAGAAGCCAAAGATGATTCTTACAGATTCATAAAGGAGAGTGCACTCGCTTATCTGAAGTGCAATGAGAGAGTTACATTAGTAGAATTTACAAAATATCCCTTCAGAAAAAGGGCCACATTCCATCAACATTCAAGACCACAGACAGTGCAACACCAGCAGCTGAAAGCATGCAGGCATCTCCGTGTCCCTTTAGTTACTTACCTTTCCTTCAAACTCCAACCCGGATTTAAGGGCAAGTCATGATCCCAAATAGTTCACAGAAGTTAAGCTAATTGAGTAATTAATTTGGCTGGCTTTCATGACACTAAAGAGAAAATTAAGCAATTAGTTTTAACAAATTCTTTTCAATTTCTAGTGGAGAAAAACACATTTGTACACATGGATGATGAATTCATAAAACTCGTTCTTAGGTTAAATCCTGAATAAAAGGAAGATAGCATTCTGCTAAACAGAGGTCCTTTTTTTTCTTTTATTTTCTTTCTTTCTTTTTTTTTTTTTTAGGAGTGCCCAATATATTTTCATAGTTCTAAGAGTAATCACTTAAAAATCAGCATTTTGAAAAACAAATCAAAACAAAAATACATGCATTATGTTCCCTTTGCATATTTCACTCTCCACTAGTAGCCAATTAATTAAAAAATATATATCACTATTAGTATTTTTATCCAGTCATTTTTCATGCAGCAAGGAAATCTGAATTATATAGTTTAGAGGTTTTGAACTAAATTTGAACACTGGTGTATTTGAAATTTTCATAAAACTGTGCCATTCAAGATAAGAATTTTTTTAATTCTAAGAAAATTTATTTCACCATCTAGATATATTTTTTAAGTTTTATTTTTATTGCTTGAGAGAAAAGAGAGAACAGGGAGGGCCCAGAACAGTCTCTGTGGTTGTACATCCTTAGTTGTGACATGATTTCATTCCACACAGGTGGACACGGGGCTGTGTACAGCAGGAACTAAACCAGAGACTTCCCACATGGGAGGTGAGCACCATCACTGCTGAGCCATCTAACTGTGCCACAGTTCAGCATACGGGGCTGTATGAGCCTGGGCTGGGAATTGAACCCTGGACCTCAAGATTACAAAGTAAATACTCAACCGCTGAGCTATCCTGCCATCTAGATTTCTAATAAGAGTTGTTGCAGTAATTTCACAAATAAGATTGTAGACAAATATGATCAAGTGCTTTTCTATTCATATACCATCTCAAGAACATAATTTATTTTTTCAAATAACCTTGTGAAATAATAGCACAACACATCACTCTTAACTATCACAAGCCCAGAGTCTCAGGTTCTTAAATTAAGTTGTTGCCCAGATGCTGACAAGAAATTTTATTTTGTATGTATATTCTCAAAATATGGTTACTTTCTGGTGGTAATTATTTTCTTTGGCACTGTATTACACAGTATAGCTTGTGTTTAGCATTTAAGGAGTTGCAGCTACATTCCATTATCAAAGATATATTTGTTAAAACATGCATATAAAAGGACTTGTAATTGAAGCAAAGCTTTGATATATTTAATAGGATGTAAAACTGTCATCCTATTTTAATAGGCAATGTTTTATGTGCATTAGTGTAATATAATAATGCCTCTTCCGGGTGCTCTTGCCATTAGCACTTATTCCCTCCCTTTCTTTTAGTTAATCTTAAAACTTTAATGTAATCCAAACACATTAACGTCTTTTCTCCCCTTCCAGTTCTTAAACAGAACGAAGCTTTGAAATGATCTTTCCTTAACTGAAGGATAGTTACAATAAAACTTGATAATCAGTACATTTCCTTCCATTCTGCCTGCCTATCAATTCATGTATACTCTTTCAAGCTTTGGAAATGCTTATGGTCACTGAAAGTGTTGAACTGGAGCAATAAAAAAGATCAAAGTGAGTTAGAATGACGAATGTAAGTGGGGAATGAATTTAATGCATTTAAAAGCAACTGCATTCTCATATGTGCTATTAGGCCAAGCTACTTCTTATGGCATTGAATTAAAATGAGAAAACAGTAGATGGACAATCTATGACTTATTAATGGCAGAGTTACTGGCATTATTACAAAAACTCATAAGGTTATTAAATTTTTTTCTGATTCACAAGTTCAGTTTATTATTTTTCTTATGATATTTCAGTATGACTTTTAACATTATCCTTGAAGAGTGTGGCATAAAGAATATGTCAAGAAAAATTAACCATATTAATGGGAATTACCTGATTGAATTTCCCCAAAGTATGAGACTTATCTGGACTGCAGTTAAATGTACATACACACAGCTCAATAATAGCAGTATAGAAGAAAAAGCTTGCCTTCAAACAGCAAGAGAAATCTGTGTGGTTTATTAGTCTCAGACTCTTAGCTTTAATATACTACACCTTAAATTTAATATTTTCATGTTCTTTCAGGAGTGATTTTTGGTACTTATTTATTTTCATGAGATATAAACTGGAAATGCTGAACTCAAAGTCAATTTGGTAGATTCTCATGTTTAATTTCATCAAAACTCAGGTGGCTTGGAAATTCTGGGACCAGGTAGGCTAATCTAAATTTCTTATAGAACTTAATATCTTAGACCTCAATATAGGGGCTGCTTTAAGGGGACCCAATAACGTACTTGAAAGTACCCCACTTGAATGTTTTTGATATCTAGAAGTTTCCTATATCCAGAACTTACATAAGGCTACATTTCAACACAATTGTTTATGTCTTAATGTTTCTGTTAAGTTGTTGATGTTCATATAAAATTAAATTGCAAATTAGTACCAACTGAAAATTTTCATGAAATTAAATTGAATGTTAAATACTATGTCATTTATATTTTATCATACATGAGCTTGAGGGCATAAATGTCAAACTTAAGTCATTCATTAAATAAAATTTTAGTGTTTATTATATAAAATGTATATATATCTCATATTCATATTTTAGACAAGTACATATGTTTTTAAAAGTAGCTTTAATAAAGACAACAATGCAGGCTTGTTTCTCTTAAAGTATACATTAGAAAGTCTTTCATAAGACTAACATAGGCTTTCATCAAAAGCTACCTCTTCAATGAATTGACCTCATTTCAGAGGTTAAACATTTAATTCACTTGTTTCAATACCTTGAGCATAAATTATGTGTTGTGTATTTTCCATTCTACGGTTTCTTTTTCAATAATGTGTGGATGCCCTTTGTATCTGTTAATGTTTGGGAGATAAAGAAATTATACATATGTATTCTAATTCTGTTACTTTGAGGATATATATTAACTGGGGATGGGGAGGGGGAGGTAGAGAGAGAGAAAGAATGATTGAGATTTTCTGAGAAGATTACTTACTAAACCTTTGGAAAGGGAATATCTAACATCATACAAAAGTTTTGACCTTTATACATAGAAGTGTTTTTAAAAAACTTATTTCAGAGAGTAAATATAGTCTCTTGGGTCTTATTTCTCATAATACAAGTATAATAGAAAAATATTCTCTGAAATGCTGCTTCCTAAAATTTTGAATTAGTGTTAATAAATTTTAAAAATTTAAAGAATAATGTACAGATAAAAAATTTAGGGGGCAGCCGGGATGGCTCACTGGGTTAGGCGCTCAATTTGCAGCCCCAGAGACTCAGGATCGAATCCTGGCCCCGGCCCGTGTGGACCCATATGCTGAACTGGGGAGTGCCCCCAGTTCAGTTCTCACTGGGGCGAGACCCCAGCGAGTTCCTGCCCTGTGCAGCCTCAAGCCCACCTGTGGAATGAAACCATGTGGAAAAACCAATGACATGCAACTATGGAGACTGTTCTGGTCCCTCTCCCTTCTCTCTATCTCTGTCTCTGTATCTCTCTCTCTCTCTCTCTCTCTCTCTCTCTCTCTCTCTCTCTGTCAAAAACAATAAATAAATCTTAAAAAATATTTTTTTAAATACATAATGTATAAATTAAAAAATAGGCATTCATATTAAATAGATCTAACCGTATGAATCACTGACTTCACTTATTTTTTTGAGCATTTTAACAAGGTCACTAAACACTAAATTATAATTGAATCAAATTCAGTAAAATGAATCTTAAGAGTATGCCAGTATGACAAATCAATTCCAAAAAATATATAAAAGTTATAATACATTAAGACCAAGAAAGTTGTTTTTCTTTCTTTCTTTCTTTCTTTCTTTCTTTCTTTCTTTCTTCCTTCCTTCCTTCCTTCCTTCCTTCCTTCCTTCCTTCCTTTCTTTCTTTTCTTTTCTCTTCTTTTCTTTCCTTTTTTTTTTGTTACCCCAGCAATTAAGGTTTGGCTTAATACTCAATAGTTAATCAAGGTAATTTATCACATTACATTTTTTTTAAGTTATGGTACTTTCCATAGATGCAGGAAAAGCTTTTGATATAATTCACCAAGTATTCGTTATAAAATGTCTCATCAAACTAAACATAGAAATAAGCGTCCTCAGTCTGATGTAAGGAATATGAGAAATCCCTACAGATCACATTGTACCATCTGGTGAAAAACTAGATGTTTTATTCCTCACACTTGAAATGAAGTATGTATGCTTACCTTAAAATGTTATTAAATAGTATACAGGAGATGAAAGTCAATGTCACAAGGCATGCAAAATAGCTTATAGACTAAAAAGCAAGAAGAAATAGGGACCTCATTTTTAAATCACATGATCACCTTCGTAGAAAATCTTAAGGAATCCACAAAAATAGCTATATAATTAAAACATGAGTAAATTAAGTTCACAGAATAAACAGTTATTACATGAGTCAGTTGTATTTCTGCTAAGCAGTAAACAATTTAAAATTATTTAATCATTTACAATGGTATAAAAAATGAAATAAGCAGTGATTTAACAAAGTATATATATAACATGTATGGTGCAATATGTAATAAAGAGAAGTTAAGCAAGACCTAAATAAAGGAAGTGGTGCTATGTGTACAATCAGAAGATGCCATTTAAAAAACTTTTTATTATTTTTATTTATTTATTTATTTATTTATTTTTGACATTGAGAGAGAGAGAGACAGACAGACAGAGACAGAGACAGAGAGAGAACTGAACTGGGGGAACTCCCCAGTTCAGCATATAGGTCCGCACAGGCCAGGGCTGGGATTTGATTCTCGGTCACTGGCGCTACAAAGTGAGCGCTTAACCCACTGAGCCATCCCGGCTTCCCCAGAAGATGCCATTTAAATAAGTTATAAACTCTTATTAAACTGATATATAGTGCCAACACAATCCCAATCAAAATCTAGTAAGGTTGTTGTAAAAACAGACAAACTTTCTAAAATGTATATGGAGATAAACTATTGTATGCGATAGCCAATGGGATTTCAAAAAGAAGAAAAATATGTGTGGAGTAATTGCACAACCTGATTTCAAGATTTAGTATATAGCTATAATAATCAAGTAAGTATTGGCATTAATACAAACATGTTGACCAATAGAACAGAAGACAGTGTCTAGAAAGAGAACTATACATGTATGGTCAACTAGTTTTTGACAAACATGTCAAAGTAATTCAATAAGTTATTAATAATCTTTTCAACAAATGGACCTCAGAAGGTGGCTATTTATATTTTCCAAAGGGATCTAAATCTTTACACCATACATAAAATTATACACTAAATGGACCATCAACCTCAAAATAAATGTTTAAATTATAAGCCTTCCAGAAGAAATTATTTAAAAATTCTGTTTGATCTTGGGTTAGGTAAATAGTTGCTATGCCTCAAAATCACAAATTATAAAAAAAAAAAAAAAAGCAGGTAAATTGGACTTCATCAAAATATAAATTTTTCTCTCAAAACTATTTCTAAGAAAATGAAAATGCCAGGCACAGTGTATAGGAAATATTTGGGAAAGTGTCTATCTAAAAAGATTTAGATTCAGAGTACATCAAGAACTTTATAACTAAAAACTGAAACACAGACCATCTAGATATAGTGATGGCTCAGAGGGTTGAGCTCTTGTCTTGCAGCCCTGGAGTCCAAGGATCTAATCCCAGCCCTGGTACATGCAGATCCTTGTGCTGAACTGGGGTGTGTCCCCAGTTCAGGTCTCACAGGGCCAGCCTTCTATATGGGAGGCCCCCAGTTCAGCTCCTGCCCCAGGCACCCTTCCCATGTAGGAGGCCCTGGTTTGTAGGCATGCTGGTTCCTGCCCTGCATCCCCACGCCCACCTGTGGAATGAAACTATGTAGAAAATGAATTACATACAACTATGGAGACTGCTCTGGGCCCTTCCACTTCTCTCTGTCTCTCTGTCTCTCTATGCGTGTGTGTGTGTCAAAAACAATAAAAATAAATCTTTAAAAATACAGACCATCCAATTTAAACATGGGCAAAAGACTTAGACCTTTTATCAAAGAAGCATAGTTTAAAATGTTCACCATCATTAGTGACTAGGAAAATGAAAATTGAAACTCCAAGATACCACTATGTTCCTACTGTAATGACTAAAATTAATAAGACTAATGGTACCAAGTATTGCAAGGTTTTGAAGTAAAATAAACTCTCAAATATATATGAAAATATAAAATATTGAAGCTACTTCAGAAAACAGTTGGGCAGTTTCCAAAAAGTTAATGTTAACTTAAAATATAATCTAGGAATTTCAAACCTACATACGTGTTTATTCATAAAAAATGAAAATACATGCTTATTCAAAGATTGTATCTAAAAGTAAAGAGTACCTTTATTCATTGTAACTGAAAACAGCCCAGACATCTATCAACTGGTGAATAGATAAAATATGTTATATTGGTACAGTCAACTACTACTCAATGATGAAAAGGAGCAAGCCAGCAACAGTTAAAAATTATAAATGAATTCCAAGAACATTAGACTAAGTGAAAGAAGGTACAAAAGACTATGTATTGTGTAGCTCCTCTTATATGAGTTCTGAAAAGGCAAAATTATGACAGAAACCAAATCAGTGATCACCAGCAATAGCATGTGGTGGGAGAAAATTGATTATAAAAAGGTGCACGGAAATTGTTTTAGGTAATAAAAATATTCTACATCAAATTGTGCTGGTGATGGGATCACTACTATATAAAATTATAAAAATTCATCAAAGTGCACAATTAAAATGGGTGACTTTTACTTCATCTAAATTATACCATGACAAAACAGGCAAAATAAATAACTACATAAACAAACAAACAAACAACTAACTAACTAAATAAATAAATAAATAAATAAATAAAAGAGTGTTAGAAAACGATACATAGGTAATACCCACCCACTTCCCAAAAAAGTAGAAACAACATAATCTCCAAATAAAGCATTTTACTTTTATAAACTTAGCTTCATTAAACACTTAACTATATTAGTCTTTTAAAAATTTAATCTTTTACAAGAACCACTAAAAGCTTAACCACCAATGCATTTCTGGGAAAAATGTTCTAAAGTCTTTTTTCTGTAATGTCTTTTCAGTTTGTGCTCCCTCCTATGATCACGGCTGCCCAAATTCTCTCTGGAACTCTGTCTGGGACCATTCTTCATTGGCAGCAGCCTGGGTCCTAAAACTCTGATCTCCTCAATTCATATTTTCTTAATATCCCATAAATAAGAACCAGATTCACATTAAGATATCTTAATAGATAAATAGGTCTCTGAGGGTTATATACATTCATGAATTTTATATATTAAGTTACATTTATATAATACCTTAAGGTTTACAAAACACATTCACAAGAATTATCTAATTTAACTCTTATTACCTGTGAGACAAATGGCAAGTAATGTTATTATCTTCATTTCACGAATGACACATCAGAGACTCATAAAGGATTAGAAGGCTCTTTTTCAATAGAAATATTGTAGTTTACTTTAACCTGATGATTTTACAGTGATTGTCTGCAACTCTTGCTAAGGAGTGAAATTTAGAGGCAACTTGTCAAATAGCTTTAAATCCCATCTTGAAGACAAACATGCATATTTTCTTCCTAAGCCACCCTGAATGATCGATACATATTATTTGACAGCATCTATATCAAAGGTCTAAGTTGCAGACATAAATAAAAATTTTACAAATACATAAAATATTTATATTTAAAACGATTAGCTATGATTTCCCCTCATAAACTCACTAGCACAACAGCAAGAACTCATGAGATGCCTGTAAGCTTTAGCAGTTCAGAAAGTTATATCATTCTTTTTTTTTATTGTTAAATTTATTGGAGTGACATTGGCTAGTGAACTTTACATAGATTCCAGGTATACAAGTCTATAATACGTCATCTGTGTTGTGCATTATGTGCTCACCACACAGAGTCAATTCTCTTTTGGTCACCATATATTTGAGTCCCCCACTCTCCTTCCCCCTAATTCTCAGATAACCATTAAACTATTGACTGTGTCCATGAGTTATTGTTTCTTTGTTTTCAGTATTATGTTCCACATACGAGGTCTGACAATTATGTTCATGAACTTGCCACTGTGTGCTTATGTAAGCAGCACTGTACAAACAACTCAGTAAGGTTTCAGAACGTTGGTATATCAGTGTCTCAGAGTTGTGTTTGTATCGACAAGTGGCAGTGTCTTGCTGAGTGGCATTCATTATTGTTGTTGACTTTTTATGGGCTGTCACGAGAATTTTGGAGCTTTAATTAGAGCATCAGACGAATATTAAATTTCTTGTTTAACTTGCAAAGAGTGGAAGTGAAGTCAGGGACATGTTAGTTCAAGTTTATGGGTCTGATGCAGTGAAGAAAATAGTGTACAAATGGATTAAACATTTCAGAAAGTTATACCTTTCAAATCATCAGACTATGCTAATTTTGACTATGTTAATTTCTGAAGTGACAGATATTATGAAAGTACTGAACAAAATGGATTGTGATTAGGATAACAATAATTTTAAAGAAAAAGAAAAAAAGGCTCAGCAGCTGAATAAAAGTACAATGTGAGTGGAAAGCGATGCCAGTAATGATACACTCTCTGACGTGCGGATGGATTGTCTAATGATGGGGACGGACAAGAGAAAGCAGGTGTCCGGGTATAGAACCTCCACAGACCCTCCTTATTACCACTCTGAAGAAAGCAATATTCAACTGCCATACCACTTTAGTGTTCAATTATAAAAACCAAGTATTTTGACTAGAGTGTCAGTTCATGCCTGAATCTCTACAAGCTTCATAGTCATCCTGAAGTCATCCATAGTTTCCTAAGATTCAACACCCACTAAGGAATTGCATGTTTAGATTTCAATCAATTTGTATATCTGCAAAAAAAAAACAGTTTTAAAAAATTGTTTCTCAATAACTTCTAGAAGTTTGTTTTTTTGGTTCTTGTTATTTCCCACACAAAACATGTAATGTAGTCCTTGTTTTATAGGATTGATACTAAAACAGTCAAGGAAAAAGTCCTGTGCAGCCTTTAATCTATCCTTTAGTTAATAGACTTTTTGGTAATAAAATTCACCTTCTTTTTTGGTTTCCCTGGCAGTTGTTGGATCAGTATTGGCCTTGATTCTTAAAACATTCTCTTACCTTGACTTCTGGGACACTACTACATCCTCTTGTCTCTTCCAACACTATTGTCTGTCTTTTCCAGCTCCCAAAATAAAGGTAAGCTCCAAGAGTCTTTTTCCTTATTTTTATATTTCATCCCAACCTCTACCTCTCTTCTACCTTGGAAGTATTCCTATTTCTGGAAGCACTGACTGTCCACACTTTGTAGGTATTTCATAATATGTTTTAATAACCCAGTCACATTTTCTTAATTATATTTATACATTTTACTTACTGCTTGCTCAGTGTCTCAATATTAATATATGAGGGCTGTCTTGAAAAAACCAGCCATTGTCAATATAACGAGAAAAGTTACATGGCTGGATGCTTTTTGGACAGTCCTGCTATATTCACGTTTTTAATGTAACATATCAAAAAAAAGTTATAATTTTTATTCTCATATACACCTATAAATCACTTCACCAAATTCCTTGGCATCCTGCCTCAAAAGTTAGATTTGCTCCTTCTTTTAATTGTTACTCTCAGTGAATTGATATGTTCTGTCAATGTGATTTCCTCAATATCTGATATAATTGTACCATCTCTCCATTCTGACCATGGCTACTCTCCGTTAACACTATGTAAACATCTCTCTTTCCAATTTTGTTCATAGTTCCTAAATTAATTGTACTAAAACTGATCTTCTCTTGTCATTTTGAGATATGTGAATTTTTAATACTTGAGCTATTTATTGCCTATAAATGCAGAGCAAAGCACACATTGTATTCTACAGCCACGTCCTATAATACTTTTTACCATTTCTTACAAAAGACTTTTGCTCTAACTAAAATTCACCATTCATAGATCCTCTTGAATATTTTTTACTTCTCAATTTCTCTACCTTCATTTCAATTCTCTTTTGGTTTGCTAGAATAACTACAGTCCCTTCCCTTCTTGAACATAATAGATCTTACTCCTTTCTCAAAAGTGCGACTTTAACATGAATGACTTCTTATATTCCTGAGATGAACATCATCCCTTTGCATGCTAATATCCCAAAACATTTTATTTATAAATCTCTTTTGGTATGGCTACCTTTTTGTTTTGTTTTATTTTCACAAAGTATAGTTCATCTGTCAATGAGATTCAGGCACACAGTCATTTCTCAACTATGTTTCATGTTTAATGACAGAAAAAAAAAAGTAATGTCTCTCAATAGAAGCCTTAAACCCTTAGTATAAAAAATTAAAGGAAGGAAGGAAAGGAACATTAAAATTATCTCCAAGATCAAACCATTTAAAGAAACTTCTAGAAGTTAACTACATGGCTGTCACTAGTTCTTGTCCTTTGTTCTTCTGGAAATCTACTTCTTACTGAGATTAAAATAAACAAATATAACAACCAGTGTAGTTCCTAGCCCAAAAATTATGACAAAACACATGCATTGCCTGGACTTTCTTTGTCAACCCTGTAGAAGTGATATAGGACTACTAAGGATATGAAGAAACTAGGACATTATTAGATAATATAATTTGAGGAAGAAAATTGGGGAAGAGAGAAATAGATGAGATTGTCCTGATGAATAATCTGAAAGAAATATATGGATGAGAAGATAGCAATAAAGCAGGAGTCATTTTTCAAAGAGGAGTTTTGTAGAGCATTTTAATGCAGCTCTTTAGAATCACAAAGTTGAAAAGAGAAATGGAACAAAGTCCACGTGAATTCTTGAGGGACAGCAATAGAGGGAACATTTTCACTTCTTCTAATCATTAGTCTCCTTCACCTCTCATACATGCAAAAACAGAGCAACTGTAACATTTTCATTGCAATAAACTTGGTTATGGGAATACATTTTTAAAAAGATTTTATAATTAAGGACTGAAGAGAATTTAGAGGTATTAAAAAGAAGGTATAAGTGTCCTGCCTTATTAAGAGTATTTTTATATCAAGTCTATTTGAAATTCAATAAATAAATAAATAAAACCTGTCCAAGAATACACAGTGTAACAAGTGCTTTTACTTTAATTACCTAGCCCTTACATTATGAAAGCATTGCCAAAACTAAGACCCATTCAAAGAAAAGACATCTGAAAGGAGAGAACCACAAAAGGAACAAAAGAAAATACACACACTTTTTTTTTTTTAAGTACAAAGAACATTTGGAAATAAAAATTGAGAGCACACTTCAGAAAGCTGATGAAAAGCAAGAAAAAAATAAAGAAAACCAGGGAATTAATCTAAGCAGCCCAAGATTTTAATAATAGGGATTCCTGAAGGGGAAAACAAATAAAATAGTGGTAGAGAAATTACCAAAGAAGTAAAATATCATCCCACAGAACCAAAAACATGTTTTCAAGATTAACATTATCTGCAAAGTACTCAATTTAATGAATTAAAAAAAAGTCTCATGCTGATACAGAACATGATGAAATTTTGTACCATAAAGGATATTGCTATTCTAAAACTTCCAGAGAAGAAAAAAAAATACAAGTTTCATCAAAATATTCAGAATCAGATGGCATCAGATCCCAAGGCTGCAATACAAATGGCTATGACAGAGCAAAGCGTGGGAATACTGCCAAGAAGCAATTTTCTAGAAACAATTCTATGCCCAGTCAAAAAGTATGGGAATAAAATAATTAAATTCTAATATAAAAGATCTTAATACTTTTACCATTCATACTTTTAACATTATTAAAAAGCTGAAACTACATTTATATTTTAGAAAGTAAAATAAGATAAAAGAAATTATAGCAGAATATTAAATAGTTCATAACTAAACCTTGATTACATTGGAAAGCCCAGATACTAATCTAATACACATGCTTCAGTTGCCTATTGTTTTATAACACACCACTCCAAAACTTAGTGGTGTGAAACAATCATTATATTAGGCTCATGGATTTTGAGAGCCATGAATTTGAGTAAGTTACAGTGAGGGGATCTTGTCTCTGTTCTATGTGATCTAGGACTCTTCTAGGAAGACCCACTAGCTGGCAGCTGTTATGACCTGGAGGAGTTTCACTCATATGTCTGGAGATTAATGCTGGCTTTCAATAGAGACATAGCAAGGTCTATTGTCAGAATTATTTACACATGATCTTTCGATGCAGTCTGGGCTTCCACCACACCATGATAACTGGTTACACAAGCAAATGTACCAGAAGAAACAGAAAGACATTGTAGTGCTTTTTCTGAGCTAGGTTTGGAACTTACACAATGTTGACCACCTGAGGTCAAAATATTCCTCTGATAGCACAGTGATAGCTTTCATCTTAAGGCTTAAGCTGGTCTCACAGATATGACACCCTACTACTGACAGTGAGGAATTTATACAGGTCCAAGCATGAGAGTCCCCACCCCATATTATAGGCCTTAAGAAGTCTCAAGCCTCCACTTCCACAGTACTATAGTCATAATCACTTTCTTAGCCAGTTTTCCCTTCGCTAAAACTTACACAATAAATTGTTCCTAGAATGTTCCTTGCCTTCTGCTTCAGATAATTACCCTGAAACTTGTGAGTCATGCTTGTTGATTGAAATCACTGTGGCCTGGCATTCTTTTCTAGAGTGTTCTATTCTTGGGTTGAAAATGCTATCAAGAATGACTGCAGGCTCCATGAAGCTTAATAGATTCTCTGGGAACCGTCAAGTAGCCCTGGGCAGAATGTCAAGATTTCCTCTTAAATACCCCTTGCTAGACTAAAAATGTTCATGCAGTTTTTGAGGGTGGGAACCCACTGACTTCTCTGGTGTCTGGTGCCCTGGTAATAAATGCTAATGCTAATAACCCAACACCTATGCTGGTCAGCTGGCCCAACGGTGCAGGCAGCCACGAGCCCAGGTCTCAGTAACAATGTCAACTCTGCTATAAACACAAGCCCTCCCAGATTCAAAGGAAGAGAATATCTTTAGTGTTAAATGACATAATAGAAGGAGTAACCAATGACACGACAGTGAATGTCTTCTGTGAAATTTTTTGGGGAGAGTTCTTTTAAATTAGGACAGCCATTGGGCAAGGGCCATTATGATATTTCTTTTTCTTATTATTCTTCAAGTCTAGAATGTGGATATGATGATCACAATAACAGGTACTTTAAACCACGAGACAACCTGAAGATGCAAGTGACATTCATATTCAGTTATTTAACAACAACAAAAAATCTACTCATTTTTTATACTCCAAACACTATTCTATCCAGAGAGACCGAGAATTGAGCAAAGGAGTGACATGTTATTTTTCATTTTTTAAAGAAAAATTTTATTAGATTTTGTGTTGAGACTGGACAGTAGGATGAAAGAAAATGTGCAGGAAGAACGGTTAGTAAGGAATTAATGGGTGATGGTGATGTCTTAGAATGGGAGTTAGTAGTGGCAGTAGCAAGACGTGTTATAATTTTATATATAATTTTGAAGGCAAAGTAAAGAGAATTTGTTGAAAAATTGAATGTGGAAATGGGAAAGCAAGAAAAGAGTTAAGGATGACTTCAGGATTTTTAAACTAAGTAACTAGAAATAATAAGGTTGCCATTTTCTGTAATGGAGAAGACTGCAGAAGGAACAAAATTTTCTAAAAAGAAAATTCATATTAGAAAATATATTTTATGTTAGAAAGGTAATTTTTTAACAAGTTCTATATTAGACCTAATTTGAAATGCTTATTAGATTTCTAAGAATGATAATTTTGTACTTGGGTATGTTAATAAGTATTTCAGAGTTGTAGTAATAAATAAGGAATTCATCACTTATCTGTGTTATTTAAATAAAAGAAACTGAATAAATTGTTAAGTGCAAGGATGTAGATAGAGAAGAGTGGATCACAAGTTATGTAATGTTCAGAAGTTGGAGAAAGGAAGGGAATGAGCAAAGAACACTTCAGAAGAGCATCATATAAAATAGAAGAAAACTGTTGCATCCTTGAAGCCAAGTGAAGACTGTGGTTCAAAAAGGAAGTAGTAATAAACTTTGTACAGCACTGACTGTTCCTTAAGAAGAGGGATGAGAGTTTTTCATTGTTTTCAGTGATGTAAAAATATTATTACAGATACTAACAAAAGCAGTTTCAATAAAGTGAAAAGGGCTAAAGCCTGACTGGGACAAATTCAAAATATTAGAGAAAACAAGAAAAAAAATGTTTGTTTGTTTTTTTTGCTATGAAAAATTACAAAAAATTACAATATCATGAGAATTTTTCTATATGGGGAAATTATAAACTGTATCTATACTGATGGGAATGGTAAATAAAAAAATTAAAAGTCATTATGTTGGAAATAGCACTTTTGGCACATTATGCCTAAGAACCTTAGCAGTGATGGGATTAATAAAAAAGGGAAGAGGCTAGCTAGGAGAGCATGAAAAGTTTACCCATAGCAACAGGAAGGAGGTAGGGTATGTATGGATGTCATTGAATAGGTGGTAGTATAGATTGTAGGACTTCTCGATTCTTGGAGATTTTCAACAGCAACGTTGTAAGATTTAGTTAGGCTTGGGAAGAACTTTCAGTAGATACAGTGGGCAGATGTGGTGTTAATGCATCTAATTAACAAATTTGTGGGTGTGTTGAGAGATATTTGGGACAGCTGAAGAGGTTTCTTGATCTTGGATTCCTAAACCTTTGTTTACAATTAAAAATCACAGTTTATGTTCCTGAACTACATAATCCAAAATTGCCAAGGAAGTCAGGATGGCTCAGTGGGTTAAGCACTCGCTTTACACCCCCAGGGACCAAGGATCAAATCCCAGCCCCGGCCTGTGTGGACCCATATGCTGAACTGGGGTGTGTTTCCCATGCAGAAGGCCCCAGTTCAGTTCTTGCCCCTCGTTTTGGGCCCTGGCTCAAGGGGGTGTGCCTCCCATGCAGAAGGTGCCCAGCCCAACTCCAGCCCTGCACAGCCCCCTCCCACCTGTGTGGAACAAAACCACGTTGAAAACTGATGATGCACAACTATGGAGACTATTCTGACCCTCTCCCTTCTCTCTGTCTCTCTCTCTCTCTCTGTCAAAAATGATGAAATAAATGTTTAAAAAAACAGAAAAAACAAAACAAACACAATAGCCTTCTGATTTACTTCTTTCTGGATTGTAGAGGAGTTAGTAGCTCTCCAGTGATTAGTTAGTTGTGACCATCTATTGAGGACCTCTGCACAAGAGTTTATGCACACTGAGGATGACCTCATATACCAGCCTTTCCTAACAGTTCTGTGTTGCAGACCTTTGTAGTGCATATCACTGGCACTTCAGTTTACTCTCTAAAGTGTTCTGAAAAAAAAAGAATTTATAGTTCCTGCAACTCTTTTGAAGCCCACCTCTAGATATTGTAAATAATGTATTAATTTTTGCCACAAGGCAAAAAGAATTTGAAGAGCCATTTTAGATACAAAGAGCTCAATAAGAATAAGATTTAAAATACCATTCCTATAATTTTTCAGATTTTCTCATTGATCATGTAAACCTCTTCAGTAAAAAAATAACATAAATTTGTATTCTATATAATTTACAATAGATAAGATAATACTGTCGAGAGAACAAGATGGCGGCATGAGAGGAGAACCCAGACACCTACCTGGGAAGGGACTTATGAACAAAAAGGAACCCACAGGGGAAACCCTGAGAAGCACCCTCAACTGAGAGAACCACACAACGCAGAACAACACACAAAGGTTAGAGGAAAAAGGGGAGAGCGGGAGAGGGAGGGAGAAGGAGCAGTTTGGGGACAGGAACGGAG
>PVKE010028239.1:0-21064 GCA_004027555.1 Craseonycteris thonglongyai | reverse complement strand
AGGTGATATGAGCCCAAGAGGAAATCTAAAACCTTCATCATTTCTGACAAGGGGAAGACACAACTTTTTTAGATGAACTTTCTGGGTCAGCAAAGCCTGTCTTTGAAGACTAACTACAGCTTCTGAGTCAGACAACAAAATTTATTTGTTTTCCCATCATGCCTAAACACAAGTTAAATGTCACATTTTCTGTTTGTATTATGCACAACATTGTACTCACAGAGTTTAGGGATATTTATTTCAAATATCCTTAATTTTCCACTGGCGATTCCAGAAGTGGTGATGCATATTATAATGAGTAGTGTTGATGGAAGCTAGAACCAAATTTTCCCATTAATGAGTATCTTTATTGCAAAATGAAAAGAATTATTGTCTCAGGTTTAACCTTTTCATTTTCATACATAGTAAGGATAGGTGCCTTTAATGGGAAAATGTGTTCTGATCTAGAAAACTGACTGTGAACACAGGTCTGTGAGTGACATACAATGGCTTACAACAATTGTTTTTTAGTCTTACTGATTATACTGTTTTCTCCATTTAATAATTCTCTTTATTTTTTTAAACTCTTGAAATGGATGTCACTCTCTAGCAGTGAACAGTTCTAATGAAAATATCATCAAAGAAATATAAAAAAGCAATTAAAATAATCACAATAATAACACCAACTACCTTGTACTGAGGCCCTCACATGTATCGGGCACTAAAAAGTAACCCCTAAAGCATCTGAGTTAGCTATGATTTTCCCATTTTACAGGTACGGATTCAGATGATCTAGATTAGCAAAAATAAAGTTTTATTTTACCGTGCAAGAAATTGACTTTTGCTCTAAGGATCTCAGGGGAGGAGTGAGATGTTCTACTCTCTGAACTTCACATCAACATTGTGGTTGAGAAGAGAGCTCTCGTTTTCTCGGTTAAACCTGTTTCCATTTAACTTTTGTTCTCAACCTAGTGCTTTATTGGTATCTAGTAATTTTAACTTTCTGAAGTGCTTTCTGGATGTCCTACATAGGGGTGAGCCCACATCCTGCCCCTTTACACACACCCTAGAGTTTTGTCTGCTTCACAGTAACTGGGACAGTATCTTCCTCTAACGTCATGGGTCAGCTCAGTTGCTCAGTCTGTGCCCCGGTCCCAGTGACTGTGGTTTAGTTGAGTCAAGGGCAGAGATGGTAAATGTACAAGCACACATGCACACATCCCCACACAAACAATCCATGACAAAGTATAATAAAACTATGAGTATAGTGTGATTAAGGTATAAGAAAAACTAAAAAAAAAAAAAAAAAAAATCAAGATAAAACACCTCAGTGAAATTGAACAAAGTCACAGGGTCCCTGTCACTGCTTTATTTTTCCTGGTAAGGGTGGTTAACATGTATAATCAGGAGGTCCTCCCTGACAATAATCTAACTGGTGTCACCTAATATTTTCCTCTTGATGCTTGTCCAGGAAGGCTACACTTCCTCTTTTCCTAGTAGAAACATCAGTAAGAAAAAGAACTGTTAGCTAAACTCTACACGTGGTCACCTTCTGAACACTCCGGGGCATCCAAAACCTAAGATGCTGATAGAAGTACATATTACCAGGACTTCTCTCTGACAACCCAGCTCTCCACGGCCCCTACATGAGTGTGTGACTCTAAAAAACAGTGACATAAAACAACTGAGGTTATCAGCCATTAGTCCTGACAAGAAGGGGGTCCCTTGCCTCTTTTTTCTGGATTTCAAACACGAGGTGTTAACTTTAAAACAGTTGCCTGAAATGAATTCCAGTTGAGAGAGGCGTTTTCAGCCGCTCTTACAAAAGAGCCCCTTTCCAAATGCTGAGTGATCAGCCGCTTACTTCCGTGTGGTTGCCTGAATGTCCAGCAGTTTTTCCTACTGGTATCAGGGGAATGGTCACCTTGAACTGTGCTTGTGAAGGAAGCTTAGTCACCACTGCGTAGATGACGGGGACATGTATCCTGTCATGTTGGTGGGAAATGACTGAATAAGGCCAGTGAACCCATCCTTTAGGGGCTGACAAGCTGACTCCAAAGCCAATGTGACCTTAAATTCCAATTTAACACAAAGAACGATGAAGGAGCAGCAGGGCTAAGCCATCTCCATATGACTGCAAAATTGGGACCTACCACCGAGGCCATTTTACTAAGGAGAGCATTTAGTGTCCTTCTCGAGCCACACTTAACAACTAGTGACAAGACAAGATGGTCTTGGACCCTCGCCAGTCCCCAGCGTTAACGCAGTGTTTGTCATAACATTACCGTGGCCAACAGGGAGTCTGAGGAGAATAGCTGACAGGAAGGGCTGGTCCAGCTGTCACGGCTGCTCCTGAGGAGGTGAGGGCCGCCGGGGAGGGCTGAAGAAACGTCTCAGCAGTAAACCAAGCACTGCATCAAATGTCAGGGTTAAGTGGTAGGTGGCTGAATGTGGGAACACTTGGCCACACGGGGCCAATGTACAGTTGCGAGGAATGAAGGCAGGTGTTTTCACAGTGGGGTCCAAGCATTCGCCATCACTAACCTTGAGGCAGTGCCGGATCCTCCTTATTCTTCAGTGAGTCCAGAACAAGTGAGCACCTCTCGCAGCCCCTACACTTCACGTTCTGTTCTTCAGGGCATCTGGGTGCAGGGTACCTGAGTTTCCCAATCTGGAAAAAGTGAGTGTTGTTTTGGGCCCCCCCATTCCGGAATGGATGGAAGGAACAAGATACAATTTATTCACATGTCCTAACCGTGTCGTGATCCCAGGTTGGTAGGCTGAGCGTGTGGGCAGGTATGTTCAAATGCGCCATTTTTACCTTATCTCTTAATTTTTGAAGTTGCACATAGGACCAGCGACTGCTTTGTGTAAAATAGATCTTATAATTTCTTGTTCAATTACTCAAAACTAAATGTTGCAGTGAAAAAGTCATTTTTCTTTATTTTTATTATATAGAGCACCATTTCTGCAGATGTAATTTGTGAAATGAGCTTCCAAAGAAAAAGCCGATATAAAAATACCAGTGGATCGATTTCATGGCTGTGGATGGAGAGTTTAAAATACCTCTTCAGATTCTGATGACTGCTCAGTGGGGTATATACTAAGGAAACTTCTTCATTACCCAGAAGCTCCTTATTCTAGGATACTCCTCAGTATCCTGTTACAAAACCCAATACCCGTCTCAGAGCTTCTCTACTTGACTCCCTCTCTAACCACATCATCTATGGTGAATGTGTTTGCAGCAACCCCAAAGCTTAGTTGATTGACTCTCTCCTGCACACTGACAGAAAACTCAGACCTCTGCAACCAACAGTGCCCCAAACAGCGATGTGGCGAGAATAACCCCCACTCCTTCCCCAGAGGCAGGTATCAGTAAAAAGCTGTTCTGCTTTATGCAATGTATCTAACTAAGGGGAGTTTTGGCTAAAAGCCCTGTCTCTCCAAGAGCAAAGTAAGTCTTACCAGGTTATAACTACACTCTTTTAATGTATAATTTACCAGCTATAATCCATCCACTCCCTTAGACCCGCCACCAGAACATCACACGGGGACTCAATGGGTAGGGTACCCCTGTTAGGATTCTGATGTCCTTCTACAGTAGACCTGGGCTCAGCCTCCCTTGTCCCTCACACATTCCTGCCTTGGGCACTCCAGTCCAGGGACTGCCCTCTCTCTCCATTTGTCTAGGCTCAATAAGCGTATAGGAAGCAATTTATCCATGCTTTGGTTTCATCTACCAATTTTTTAACTGATTTTCAGCTCTGGGAGGGCTGGATAGCACATGTCTCATTCTCAGTGTCTTGCCATTGGACACAGTGCCTGACACATAAGACACTCACTAAATATTTGACAACTGGATGAGTGACTCACCGATGGGAATATCTGTGAATATTAATGAACTGGACAAGCCAGAGGGTACTTGAACATCTCTTTTTCTAGGTGTGTTGTGTTCATTCCTTCATAGATAGTATTCAGAGCCCAGAGCATTCCTTTCAGACTTGCTTTTCAGAGCTGAGGGCAATCTCAAATTTTACAAAGCGTTCTCCTCATCAACTAGATTTTCCTTCTGAACTAAAAATGGCTCTATCCTCAGAGCTTTCTCCTGACTTCTGGTGGCTCTGATCTGTGCCTTCTGGGTCCAGTGGCTTTGTCGTCTCTGACCCCAGTATGTGTGAAATCCAGGTTCCTTCTTTATTCCTACACTTTGGACCTAAGTTGCCTCAGAGCCTTATCCAAAGACATTTTCTACTGGAGAAAGTTGTCTTTAGTTTTTTCTTCTTTGTTCTTTGTAATGCAGGCATGAGAGTTAGCTCCTTTGAAGAGAGATTAGCTGATCTATAGGTAAATAGGATGCAATAGGAATTTGCATGAAACTACTATCTAGGGATGTTAATATGACATATTGTTTAATTAGGATAGTAAGCCTTTAGCAGTAAAAGCTCATCTCTACAATTATTTCTTTGAATCAAATCTGCTTACGTACAGTTCAAGAATTTTTATGTAGCATGCCATTCTTGAAACATTAAAATGTGTTCACTTCATCTTTTGTTATTAGTGTTTTATATTAGTGTCCCTATGTACATATACTTGCCTCCTAAGGAGAGGAATTTTTAATATAATGTAACAAATATAAACCTCATGCATGTGGCCTTTTTATTATTGCCCCCCTATATTTTGAGAAAGAAAGATGTTTTCTCTATGTCATTTCCGATTCCCCAAACTTGCCTTCTACATTCCTCTCTCCACTTCTATTTTCACCCTTCCTTGCAACAAAAAATGCTGTTGATAGAACAGACTCTTCTAAGGGAAATGTGTTTTGTGTTTAGTGTTGCAAGGACTAATGAAAGGTTAAATTAAATTCTGCTGTAGAGTGTGAATGGGGCAGGGGTACTAGGAAGTTTTCTACCTACATAGGCTTAATGTCTTTCTCATTCCTCTTCTTCTCAAAGTTATAGGAATTCAGAAACTGCAAGGCTACTTTTCTCTAAGAATCCACAGTTCCCAGTGGAAGTATTGAGGTAGAGCAAAAAATCTGGTTTGAACCTCTTGCCTAAAATCAAGATAATTCATTCTCAACACCCAAAGATAACGACAGATGTGCATATTCAGCAGAGGTTTGTTGTTTTTGGTATTTTTTTGTTTTGTTTTTTTACATATAGTATTTTATCTCCACAGGATATAAGCACCATGTATGGTCAAATACATTCAAAAACTGCAGTCATTTAATATGCTGGATATGTGAAATGTTTTCTTCTTGAGGAAGGAAATAGGAGGGGTTCTGTTCATTTCTTAGTCTTTCAGAAACTAGGGAAGCAAGTTTGAAAAGTTAATGAAACAGCATCCATTTCTGGAAATATGACTAACTGAATATCCGGAAGAAAAAAATCATCCTAGAAAAGCCCAGCTGATTTAGCAAGAAATGAAAGAAATATAGTCCAAAAAAAAAAAGGTTATCCCAGAGAAATAAGCAGGTGCTGGAGTTGGGGACTCTTTGGGGGTCTTCTATGGTGTTTTAGACCTTTCTAGACTGACTCATGGGACAGCTGACAAGGCCTATGACCCATCTAATGTGGGAAGCTGTATCAGAGTCACCACCTAAAAGCAAAACCAACAGTGAGAGCACTGGAAACACCCCTCCCCCCCCCGAAAGGCTATGGTATGAAAACTTGTTTCAATCTGAACATAGGAAGAGTAGAAAATATCTGCTATGTGATGCATTAGTCATCAGCAGCCAACCTCACGTATGTCTGCAACCCATAATCACTGTACCTGGGGAGATGCAAAAAAATCCCAGAGCAAGAATTGAATAGGAAATGCAGATAGCATGGTTGTGACCCTTGGGTAGAACAGACACATGTATTTTCTGAAAGAACTTTCTTAAATATTCTTAAAGCAAAGAGTCAAAGTATTGCTTCTGATGAAATGTCAGGGTATATGAGCTCAGAACAACAGATTGCAAAACACAAGAGCAAACAAACCACTTACTGTGTCAGTAGAAGCAATAAGAAGCAGAATTAAGTATGCAAGAGACTCACTTTGCAAATAATGTATAAATAGTAAAAATGAGTGTTTTTAAATGTTTAAGGAATTAATTATTGAAGAAATAATAAACGAATAGCAAGTGCCTTTGGAAATACTGCTGTTACAAGCTGAATTTTTTGTGTCTCCCTCAAATTCTCATGTCGAAACCCTAACTCCAGTGAGATGCGATTTGGAAATGGGGCCCCTTGGAGGTGACTGTGGTTAAATGGGGTCACGGGAGCCGGGCTTTAGTCTGATGGGATAAGTGCCCTCATAAGGCACACCGAAGAGCTCCTTGTTTCTCTGTGTTTACCACATGAGAACGTAGTGAGAAAGGGCCGGCAGCAAGCCAGGAAGAGGCCCCCACCAGAACTCGCTCAGGCTGGCCCCTTGATCTTGAACCTCTTGCCTCCAGAAATGAGGCCTGTGGCCTGCTGAGTGCTATTATCATGGCCTGAGATGACTCCTACAACTGCCAAGATTGTGCCTCTAAAAGACTATGTGTGTTCCTCTTACTAGCTTATTGGGAATCTACTTTTCTTTCTTTCTTTTTTCTTTTCTTTTTTTCCAGTCCACGTTTGCATTATTTGAAAATGGTAGGCCTAACTCCCACATTTTGAGAATCATAAGGTTTATCTTCTGACCTTTGCATAGCTCTTATGTAACGATCACTGTGTTAACAAGAATGCATTCCTCGCTTCAACTGTGTAGCTGTGTCTTCGGCACAAACTTCCACCTCTCGTTTGTAACTACTTCTGTATTTTAGCCCTAAAAGCTGCCTTTACTTCTCTAAAACCTCGGTATTATATTATAAATTATTATTCATTATCGCATAATCATCCGCTGAGCGAATGTTTAAAGTGCACACTCATGCCAGACCCCTAGTGTGCATCAGTGAACCACCACAACAAAGGAAGAGGTTCCCCTTGTGGTTGTACCATGAGTTTATAGTACAGCTAAGGGAGGCATACAGTGTAGAATAACCTTAGTAATACGTGAATTTCCAAACAAGCTAGAAAGTGATAAGATATAAAATGGTAAGCTGGGCATGTTATAATACTAGTAATGTGAGCTGATTGTAATAATCCCATGAGGAAGGTAACAATTGAACAGGGTCAAAAAGAGGCGAGGGAATAGACACGCCACACCTGGGAGAAGACTGGGCTCAACCAAGCAAGCAGTCCTTGCAAAGGCCCCAGGAGTGCACATGGAATGTAGAGAATATTAACAGAACAGTGTGTGTGGGAGGAACAGAACGAACAAAAAGGACAATGATTTGAGATAGAAGAAAACTCACAAGGATAGGCAGAGAAGAGACAGTTGTCCTAGCTAAGTAGAATAGTCAAGGAGGAATTTTTGTCCATTGCTGGACTTTTTTTTTTTAATCTTTTTTTATTGTTTTTGACAGAGAGAGAGAGAGAGAGATACAGAGACATAGAGAGAAATGACTAGGGGCACTCCCCAGTTCAGCACATGGGTCCGCAAGGGCTGGGGCCAGGATTCGATCCTGGGTCCCCGGCACTGCAAAGTGAGCACTTAACCCACTGAGCCATCCCGGCTTCCCCCATTGCTGGACTTTTACCTGCACTTCTAGTTGTTTCTAGCCAAAAGTCTCACAGACTATATGGTCAATATTATTCTCCTAAAACATTCACTCTCTCCCTCCATTTTCAATGAAGCATCTAGTTTGTGAACCATAGTTTAGCAAATATTAACTCATGACTGTACTCTTATTTATGTATCAAGGTACACAATATCAGGGTGATATCAGGGGAGGCTAAGGAACATAGCTACAACATCTTGTTAGGACTGGGATGAATGCAGTGGTCTTTCTACTTTAACATATGTTTTCACAATAACACTTTCCCTCTCCTGTGGAAAATGGAGAAGAGCTACTCTTAGCAGAAATAATCAACTGGCATTGAGAATATGAATGCATTGGAAAGTAAAACTTTCTGGCATTTCTATTTTTCTGGAGTTATAAAGAATAAATCTTATCTCTGAAAGATATAACAAATCTCTCATTATTCCCTGTAATTATTTTCTGTGTTCTTTAAGATTGCATTATTTATCTAATATTTTCATTCTCTGCTACACTTCCCCAGGTAATGAATCTTTCTCATGCTATAACATTAATCGCTTTATGCAATGGTTGACATGATTTTCTCATTCAACAGTAAACCTTGAAAGTGTGATGGTACCATATGGCTTTAGACGGAATGCTAGTGTTTCTCCCTAATTCATGTGTTAAAGCTGTAATTCCCAATGTGATAGTACTTAGAGATGGGCCTTCAGAAGGCAATTTCTGATAACCAAGATGGCTACAAAGTGACTCGCCAACAGTGAGCGTCCACCCTGCACGGAGAGACTGAACAAAGGAAGGGCTCACATTCTTAGGGGGATGTGATAGTATAGTGTGAGATTTCATCACACAGAATGGTCACAATATAAAACCTAAAAAACTGTTTATTTCTGGAACTTGTCAGTTAATACTTTTGGATCACAGTTCCCCGTAGTTAACCCTGGGAAACCAAACCTTGGATAAGGGGGCACTACTTTGGTCCTAACTCCAATGGTATCCATTTCAGAACGTCAACAGAGAGCTTAGCTTATCCTCAGTTTCTTCTCTCCTCTTCTCCCCACCCCTTCTCTGATATTAATGGTTATTTTTGTTATTTTTAACTTTTTAATTAGTCTAAGAACTTTTTTAATTGTTAAGTTTATTGGGGTGACATTGGTTAGTAAAAATTACATAGGTTCCAGGTATACAATTCTATAGTAGATCATCTATGCGTTGCATTATGTGCTTACCACCCAGAATTCTCTTTCCATCACCACATATTTGGCTACACCTCTCTCTTCTCCCACTCTATTGATTTTTGTTCAGAATCCTTCTACAAAAGAACAATTAATAGATTTTTAAAGATTCATTTTGTTGTTTTGACAGAGAGAAAGAGAGAGAGAGAGAGAGAGAGAGAGATACACACAGAGAGAGACAGAGACAGAGAGAGAAGGGGGAGGGCCCAGAGCAGCCTCCACAGTTGTACGTCATCAGTTCTCGACATAGCTTCAATCTGCACAGGTGGGCACAGTGTCGCACAGGGCAGGAACCAGGCTGGGAGCCTCTCACACGGGAGGTATGCCCACACAGGAGCCAAACTGGGAGCCTCCTACATGGGCAGCACACCCCAATTCAGCATATGTGTCTGCATGGGCCAGGGTCAGGATTCGATCATCTGACCCTGGGTTTGCAAAGGGAACACTCAACCCACTGAGTCATTCAGGCTTCCCCAATTAATAGTGATTTTTAAAGCCTGGGGGTTCTCTAAACAACTTGAAATGTTGCGTGAAAATTATTGGTTATGGCAAGTTTTCTAGAGATTTTTGAAATCAAGAAAGAGTAAACCTGCACATTTTGTCACATGGAATCTGAAGTTTTCTTGAAAATCTTTCAGGCATGCCAGATATTTATGACTACAATTTCATTTCAAACATTTCAAAAATTCTTTTGTATATCTTAGAACAGAAACAAAACAAATCAGCAATAGAGCCTGTTGATTTATTTATTTTTCAGATTTCAGAGTGAAAGTTCTTTCTTATCAGTGAGCACAATACATATATAATTCTCCTAAATGCTTTATTAATTCTAAAGATTTTAGCCTTATACTAGCTTAGTTTTTTCTTCTCTATTTCTGTTTGAGTTCTGACCTGATATGCCCTAGTGTTTTACAGTACATGTTTTGAATCACAATTTTCTACATAATGTGTAACTATGTTTCAGATTTTCGAGTTTTAAATGGTTGAGTCCATCTGCGAGAGTCCAGCTCAGCTGTTCCACGGTATTGTTGCTGGGGCATTCATTTTGTTTGGAAAGTGTCCTGAAACTGACACTTGCTCTTTCATGCCAGCATGTGCCCTCGATGGCAGCCACAGTCACCAGCTAATGTCAGTTCCTGATAGATTTCCCCTTGTGATCATTAGTCTCCCCTGCATCCCAGTGCTTGTATACCTCTTATGCCCCTCAGATAAGACCCCTGTTAATCTTTCCAAAACACCTCTTTTTTTGTTTGAATTGACTGATCAGTACCTAATCCAGGAACCCTGAAGCACTCTACTCACAGACCCTAATAACGGCACGTGCCCCAGGTTCTATTGTTTTCTCTGCACTTTGCCTTGACCTCCCAGTGTGGCCCCTCTGAGTCTGCCTTGTACTTCTTTCAGGACCTGTGGGTAACAAACATCCCTATTTCAATTTCTGTTGTGAAACCAAGACCCATCATCTGGTACCCTCACTCCACTGAACAAATGTCTAGTCAACATAGTCATAATATCATCAAAACAACGTCAGCACGTTCATTGATTAACATTACAATGAGTAACTGTTAAGAGCTAACGTATCAATACATACCAATAAAGTATCTTTACAGTTTGGTTATTATTATGTTGAGCCCACAGAAGATTGTTTGCAGAGGAAAAGTGATTCTACTTTGAGACAGTCTGGATGTTTTGAATACAATGCTCACCCTCTTCCCTCTCCCACTGCGAACATCGTAGTTTCCCACCCTTTGATGGTGGCTGGGCCAAATAAACTTGCTTTGGTCAATAGAATTTCTGTACATATGATACAAGTAGAGGCTTATGTGGACCCAAGGTATTTGGTTCATCTATGAAGCTTTGGCAGTTGATCAGAACTTCTGGAGTAGCTGCTACCCTTCCAGCCTAAGTCCCAGAATAAAAACAGCTGAAGTAAATCTGAACCCAGCCAGCCTAGAGCCTTCCCTGATGAACTGCAGACGCCCCACCCCACCTGGGAGTCACACCCCTTCAGGTGACCTCACACTCATGTGCGAGAAACAGAAAGCTTATGGCTGTGTGCTACTGGGTTTTGGTCTATTATTAATATTTAGCAAATTGGTCTCCATAGCTGAGTAAAAACACTTGTAAAGAATGTTTGAAAACTACCACAATAGATCAAATAATTTTGAAACATTTTTTTAAAGCCATTGAAAGGAAGAAAGAAGGAAGAAATGTGGGGGATGAGGGGGAGATAGAGTAAGTAGGAATGAAGAAGGAATAAATTTTACATTTATATAAAATACAAAAATAAACTTCTAATAGAGCCTTTCAAATACAGTTATAAAGGAAATACTAAAAGCAGGCTGACTCCATAAATTAAACTTTTTGAAAAATCTTGGAAATTTAACAGCAGTTTTATGATTTCAGTGGTATATTGTAAGAAAAGATTTAAATTCTTTTGTGTCATTTTTCATATCTTTGTTACCCTCACCACCCAGCCTGCCAATGGGATAAAACATCTGATGCCTCAGAGAAGAGTTTTAGTAATTTATAAAATTAACCTAAGGAAACTTTTTCTGTAGTTATGCTCTTATATTATCACCTTGCTATGTGTAGAGGCTCTGACTTTTATAACCTTAGTATGCTAATGATTCCTTCACTTGGGATTCATAAAAAAATACATGAATTTAGTTCCCATTAACTCCTAGGCTTCTCAGATTTTTCTGTTTTTCTGAATTATTAATAACACCAGCGCTGCTAACAATGGTTGCCATCGCCATCATACATTCATGAAGTGTGTGTCTGCCTCTGTTAGACATTGTACAAAGTGAATTAAAGAGCCCTGACCCCTGCAATGTACAAAAAGTCACCCTTGTAGAGGGAATGTGAGTGACAGGACATAAATAAAAGGATTGAAAAAAAATCTTATAAAGAATAAAACAATCATATGTGAAAGGAAGGAAATTGATTTTTATGTGACAGTAGAGGGTGGGACCTTCAAAGAGACTTCATTAACCTGAGGTAAATGTTCAAAGATGTCTGAAAAAACATTTTTGGAATTAGAAGACAATCAGTAGCTTCATAAAAACAGCAGAGGGTTTGGATGTGTAGTTGGTAGATAGAGCAAAGCTGAGGAGGGAAATTTGAGTTATCAGTCAACTATTATTTATCTAGTCAGTGCCTCATAGAATGACAAACATTGGCTATTTGATTCTTAAACCACAATCATTGGAAGACTAAGGGGAAATTTTCACCCACTCTGACCTTATTGAAATGTCAGAAACACACATAAATGCACAGACAGACAATCAAAGAAAACAAACATTCTCCTTCATTTTCAGTAAAATATCCAATACCTAGAACAATGGAGGGAAAGACCAATTAAAAAAACAACAACAACCACTCTGTATCCCCTTTTAAATTTTATCTGGTACCATCAAAGGGGTATGACTATATTAGTTTTGTCAGAAAGTAAGGGGGAGGCTGGGATGGCTCAGTGAGTTGAGTGCTTCCTTTGCAGTCCCAGGAACTGAGGATGAAATCCCAGCCCTGGCCCATGTGGACCCATATGCTGAACTGGGGTGACCTTCCCATATGGGACGCCCCCAGCCCAGTTCCTGCCCTGTGCAGCCCCCTCCTACCTGTGTGGAACAAAACCATGTCAAAAACTGATGACATACAACTATGGAGACTGCTCTGGACCCTCCCCCTTCTCTCTGTCTTTCTCTGTCTCTGTCTCTCTGTCAAAAATAAAATAAATCTTTGAAAAAAGGAAAGTATTAATGAAACCTATATTTTACCAATAGGTTTAAGATTGACATCACAGAAAATTATAGGATTTCTCTTTCTGTGAAACCAGGAAAGATGACATTCCTGAAACATGTCTGCTTGCATACATTTGCTTTCACCATATTCCATCATCTTGGGCAAATATGCATAAATTGATGGTGTGTGGTTCCTTGGGTCTCTGTGTTAAATGCTGTTCTCTTTACTGTTTGCAACAAGCATTGCACCACAAGATTTTGCTTAATTGGGGGTTAATTCCATCCTTGATATTTTCATGAAGTCTTTTGAAATCTGACATAAAGTCTCAGCTTCCCAGGGAGGAATAAAACAGAATATTTCAGGCAGTTACTTGCGACAGCATTAAAGGAAACCGAAGCCATGAAAATGTCATGATGCAATTTAGTAGAAATTTATCTTCACAGGGAAGTGTTCAATGACAAGTGAAATGAGATTGGAAATAATCTTTGCTTCTATAAACCTTACACCTGAAGACAATACATCTGTTTAATATGTTCTGTTTGTAAAGTTTTGATCTGTACCTAGCCAATGGAATTCTACAGCAGTTGTGTTATGATATTATTGATAATTTCCCCCAAAGATGAATAATCACAAGCAACAAATTTCTCATTTGTTTTAATTAGCCTGGTCATTACTCCAAATATACCAATGACTGTTACTTTATGGCTGAAAACATTTAAATATTTAAGATTTAGGTATTTTACATTTCAATTTGATCAAACAAAACATGTACTGGCCCCTGTAATTAAAGTATAAGGTACAACATATGTGTGTGTGTGTGTGTGTGTGTGTGTGTACAGTGATGCCTTGGAATTCAAACTTAATCCATCCCAGAACCCTGTTCAAGTTCCAAAACATTTGAGTTCCAAGACCACTGGACATTTGGATAAAGGTATGGACTCTACAGTTGATATGTCACACACGAGCAACTTGTTGGTGTTTGGATTCCAGAGCAGCAGCATTTGATTCTGAGGCAAAATATGCTTGATTTTTTTCATTTGGATTCCAAGCTGTTCAAGTTTGGGTGTGTGTGTATTCCAAAGTATCACTATATATATATATATATGCTGTGTGAAAATATGTAGCCATTGTCAATGTAACGAGAATAGTTACATGGCTGGATATTTTCATACACACACATACATATGTATACATATTTGTTAGTTTTGTGAACATGAGTATTAAATTTCTTCTTTTATAAATCAAGTTGCTGTAAAGATAATTTCTATTCTTACAGTATTGCCACTATAAGACTGCCACTTAATTTAAAAAATACAAAAATAAAACAAAACAAAACAAAAATACTCTAAAAGTAATGTCAATAGTATTGTCTCTGCTCAAAACTTCCCCTGAAATTGGGGATCTAAATAAGAGACTCCTGCTCTGTGTTCCCCCCTTGCTTTTATTCCTTTGCAACATCTTCTTTGTATCAGAAAAATTGGCACCCTGTCCATTCCTGTGTCCAATTCCTCACATTCCGTCTCTTCTGAAGCTGCTGCCTTTGTTTAGTTTGCATTTATCTCATTGTTTTTTTCATTTCATTTTCAATTATACAAATTCTTTAGGTAATCATAAATAAGTTTGGGAAGAAGTGTTTTATAATCCTTTTGCACTTTGACTGAACAGAATAATATAATTTTACCCTCTTGGAAGGCTCAAGCTTTCTCTTTAGCTCTTTACTTTTTATTTTTATTATTATTATTTTTTTAGAATTTTTATTCATTAGTTACCCGTGCACTTAGAGAAAAGGTAAACTTTTAATTGGGAATTTTGATTCATTATTCCTTCATGCACAAAACTTTTTCTGTACTAATTTCAAAGAAAACTATAATTTTCTTTGGTTATTACCCAACTATGTAGGAGATGACCAATATGAACAGTGATTATCTGATAAGGGATTTGCTGAACTCTACAAACTTTTTGTCTTATATTGTTTCTAGTGACATATCAAATGCTAGCTACTTCCTCCATCCAGTTCTTTAACAATATCACAATGTTATTATTTTGAATTTATATAGTCCAAGTCTCTTATATTTATCCTTAGCTGGGAGAACACATATTCTTCCTAAGATGCAAAATATCAATTATAAAGCATATACCCATAGGAAAATTACTGGGATTGCAAAAGAAGCAATTGGCTTTCCTGTGCCTGATTCTGGAAACCTAAATGTTCTTAGAGTGTTCATTTTTACTCGGTATTATTTTAGACCCGAGGAGCTTTTGTACAATGGGAAGTTCTTTGCAGAAGGACTCCAGGCTAGCAATTGTCTTCCATTCACTACACAAGAAGCACAGATAATTTAGAGGGTAGACAGCCATTTTTTGTGTGTGTGAGACACAGAATTAATGACAGCACCTAAATATTTCTTTCATTTACTGTCATGATCAATGGACTGGGGAGTAGTTAGCCGTGTACTGATAAAAACAGAGGTTAAAAGTGTTCTTACAATGGTTACCTTTTACAACCATAAAAAGGGATTACCTGGCAATACATTGTCCTGACCACTGCAAGTAGACTAAGGAGTTATTTATAAAATGTAAAATTTATATTTAACATGAATGTATTTCTTTCTTGATTTGTTGGGGCAATGAGCTTTATGATGATTTATTTGCCTTTCTATAAAGTTAAAATAATTTTTATGTGAATCTTCTCAGAGCCACTATCAAGAATGTAGAATTACAGCTATGAGTGCGTATCTTGTTTATTCACAAATTCTAACATCTTTACTACATCTCCTCAGGTGTCAGCGACAGGTGGTGTGAACATCAGGTGCTTCTAAGTGTTTTAGACAAGGAGACATCAGTTTCGCCCTCTAGGAGCTAAATAGCACACTGTTAGCACCCAGTGTTGGATTATAAACTGTGAAAAATTAGACTGAAAGGCTGATGAACTGTGTGGGTCTCACAGATTGGTATAGAGAATGCACATAGAATTTAACAGTCATTCTGAACAAAAGAAGATAGGGAACTACAGAAAAATGCTAGGCAACAATGTACATATGATGCAACATTTTAGTCATACGTCCTGGACACCAAGTAGAAAATAACTGAATGGGGAAATCAGCTTTGCCTCATTTCTGTCTTGGTCCCACAGGCTACTTGTTCAGAGGCTTCACTGAAGGAGTGGGCTGCAAAATAGATATTGATGGCCCTGAATAATATTGACATACTTCATGAATATTCAAGACTTGCCTCTGGAGGAGCTCACATTTCATTATCACCTATAAAGTCACAAGTAGAAATACCTATAAGATAAGTACTGGAAGACAGGAAGACCGATCAAAACAAGTTAGTAGAGGAGAGGAATTTAAAGAAAATATCAGCTACAGGAAAAAATAGCAGGCTGATCTCTGGAACCTGCACCAGGTGTGTTTTTGTTCTGAATATCTAAATAAGCAGTCTAAAGAAAATAAGTGGACATAACAATTATATATATATTTTCGAAACATTGCTTGTATAAGAAACAAACTTGTAATTTCAATGAACTTCAATTACAAGTCAGATGAACTTTATGAAGTAAGACTTTACTGTCAAAATTGAGCACATATTTGCCAACATTTTCTTTGCCTGCCACTTTCATCATACTATAAATCAGACCCTTTTAAGGAACTTTTGATTACTTATTTTTGAAAAGTTCTACATCAGTACATTTTATTTTAGAGGTCTTCTCTAATGTAACATAGCATTCCATTTTTTATTCTCTTAATAGGATTAACTGTTTCTAACTGAGCTATTTTCTCTATAATTTGATTCCTTTCACATTTTCTTTGCTCCAAATGCTAAACTATTTCTTCCTTCACTCTTCGCAACACCTTTTCTGGGCTAACCAAAGGGCCATCGATAACTATGTTCAATACCATCTTCCCTAATTGGAGACATTGTTTTCTTCATTCACCTTGTAGATTTAGTATTTATACTGCTAAACACAGATGACTTTATATTTTTCAATTTGTTTTTTTATACTATAGAAATAAATTGAAGTCAATTAAGATTATACTATAAAATAAATAATTACCTGGTAAGATATCTCTAATGAAAATAAAAGGGAGACTTGGCGAATATAAAATTTGAAACATTTTTTATTCATTTTTTGTAATTGTGTTTTGTTTTGTTTTTTCTTCTTTTTTTTCCAGAGCAAAAAGTAGTTTTCAAAAAGGGTGGACGAATTCTCAGTGTTTGAAGTAAGAAGATGAGTAATTTCACGAGCATGGCTATGTCAGTACAGCAACAACTATATATGGATTTCCAAGAAGCGGCATTCAGGATGTTAAATTCTGTAACTCAGCCTTCAGACACAGTCATAATCTTTACTGCGGTTTCCTCTTTAACAGAGACTGCTGAAGTGATCATCTGGGACACGACATCGATCTATTTTCTTTTCTAAACACTGGAAAATCACACACTGTGCGTGGAGGAGGAAGGGCTGTCTTGCAGCTGGGAAGGAAAGGGAAGACTGACGTTGGTGCATCACAGAAGCAAGTGCGGAAACCTCAAAATTAAACTGGGGTTTTGAGAGTAGAAAATTGGACCATATCACACAATGATATCAAAGTAGAAATGTGTACATTTTTCTTTTTTTTCTTTTCTTTTTTTTTGTTAGTTCATATAAATAAAAATAAATTTATCATCTATACTAATTTAATTTTATTTCAACCCAGACAGTCAGAAAGATACAATTTTAAGAAAAATTTTAAAAATTGTTTCTCAACTGCAACTAAGTGCCTAATGAAGAAAAGAAAATACATGCATTTATATACTCTTTTAAATGTAAAATTCACTTTAACCTTCACAATTTGGCTGAACCTTTTTTTGGGAATAATAGCTATGCTCAGGAGGAATGACCATAGATACATACAAATTGACAGGCTTACAACTTTTCTTTTCTAACATGATTTTTTTAAGTTATGTCACTGTTTCTACCAATGTTTTTACTATTAGTTGCTTAATTCCACCTTATGATTGTGCTTTTATAAACTTGCTTCTCCATAGTACACAAGTTTTTGCAAATAAGGAATGCAAATGGACTAGAAGGAATAGCCTGCGATACTCAGATTAAATGCTTACAACTATTCAGGTTCAGTAACAGTGATTATACCTAGATCTAATACCCTTGCAATATATATATATTTTTTATTTTGAATTAAAAAATAATCGTATTTGAGGGATTCTTAGAAACCTAGTGCTTATAGTTATTTTTGTGTGTTGCTGTTAAATCTGATAATATTACATTTCCTTGCAGTGAAGGCATTTTCTGAGACTCTTTATGCAGCAACACACGCAAACAAAACAGTACTGCGTCATCGCGAGGGCAACTAAATCTAAAACTACTTATTGTGGTCTTGCCTAGAGTGGAAATTGGGCAAAAAGGGAAGGAACAAAATCAGGAGAAAAGTGTAAGTTATGTTGTTCCAGAGAATTTAAGAAATTATTAGAAAAAGATATGAAGAACAGGACTTGATGAATGAGAGGAAGCCAATAAGGTCGGAATAACACCTAAGAGACATGAATTCCAAGACAAAATATATTCAGTGACATTCAGTTCAAATGTGAACCTGAAGGGCAACCTGGATAAATGTGTATTGGATATCAGGTGAGAAGGGAACATAATTTTTTAATATATCACCATGTGGAATCTTAATCCTGTAGGAGTTAAGTCTTTTTTGTCAATGTAGCAGTAGCATGGATTTTTCAGATGCTCATAACACTGCAATGTATATATTTAAAAGTTATTTCTTATCTTCACCACTTGTAAAACAGTTGAGCACTCTTCCGGAAAAGGCATCAACAATGTGAAAGCAAAAGTGGAATAAAAGCTAAATCAGCAAAGGACAACAGTAGTGCAGGCAAAGTTAAGAAAAGAAACCTAGAAGAAAACTTGGGACCAGGAAAGCTAGTAAAATTGTGTATAAAAGTAAGCTCGGCTCTTTTGGGCAACAGAAGAATTAAGTAAAGTGAAACAGATTACATCTCCTTATCTCACGATACCATCAATTTCTCAAACATTTAGTAGCCTCATATGCACTAGACCAAGATAAATAAAGTATATACCTTGCCTGTAAGGGATGTAAAAACCTGTTTTAGGTTACACAGCCTTATTATTTTATTTCCAGAATTTTAATGTAACCCTCGCCCACCATTTTCCAATTTAACTAACTGGTTGCCAGAAACTTTACTCTGTTAAACATAGATTTCTATTTAACACACTGTTCAAAGTGTTCATTTTATAAATTTAATTCACTCTATAAAATTTGTCAATTAAATATGCTTAGATAACCAATTGGTAAGTCCTTATGGTCAAAAAATAATTATTTGCCAATTAACAATGATATTGGGTGATCGTATGAGATTTTTTAAAAAAAAATCCCATATGTATATTCTGTTCTACTTGTAAAATATAGTTGTGCAAAATAGCATAGTGATACAGTTTAAATAAGGGGATGGCCAAAATTCATGGTATACAGGCAATACGCCTTCACTACCAGTTAATTCTAAAATATACCACAAGTTTGAAATAAACAAGAAGTAAAAAAAAGCATATGAACAATATACGAACCCACCTGCTTTTCTGAATCTTTCCGTGGTCATCGAGGATCTCTTTAAGCTCCATCATAGGAGTATAGAAATGGAACAATGAGGTGAAGTTATAAAGCTAATACAATTATTATGTGATAAAGTGTGTGTTTTTACTTATACTTGTCCTCTCTTTCTGGTCAATTGATAGCTCCCCGAGAGTAGGGTCACTTTTTCAACTTTGTAATCTCCACCCTACTTAGGACCTCTGGGTACTCTGATTATATACATGGTGATATGAACACAATTTGAGAAGGAAGATATGCAATAAACATTAGAGAAAACAGACCTCCTTTGCAATGCTGGGCTCTTGGTATTAGGAGGCAGATGAACTCAGTATGCAGGTGAGATTAAGGCAACTCATTCTAGAGAAAAGTCTCTATTTTGCCTAAAGACCAGAGTTACATTCAGGAAAGTCCCAAGTTTTTTGTTTTTGTTTTTTGCCTGTATTTGCCTGAAGACCACTATTAGCAGTACGTAGAAATGTTTGATTAATTCTCTGTGAGTAGAGAAGTACTCATAAATGCATTTTTTGGATACATGCAAAAATAACTTTCTAATTTTAGTACTGCATAATAAAACGTTCTAAAGAATACAATGGCTACATTCTTAAAGGTCGTTTTACTAACTAAGAACCATTAATCCAGATCTTTATTTTGTAAGTTTCTCTGAAGCAGTAAACGTCACTGGCCACCTTCTTAAATCACAGCGTTCTTGGTTTCCTCTCATCAGTTTCCTTGTATTTTCTGTGGCTCTCATGCTGGCTGATACTCTATTTTCAAGCCTGGACTTTGCTATTTTCTGTTCAGTATCAGATGGTCATATAACAACTCCTCCTTTCTTCTTCCTCCTCTTACGTCTTTATTCCATACTGTTCTACAGATCAGCACTCGCATATATAGTTTATGTCTCATAAAACCAAAAATGAACAAACAAACAAAAATTAACACTTCTCTTTACCCTTGTCCTCATAACTATTCAGGTTCACTAACTGTGATCATACCTACATTTAATACCCTTGCAATATTTTTTTCATAGTCTTTAAAATCCCCGTCCTAATTTCCCATATCATATCATGGAATATCCTATAATATCCAAATGCTAAATCCTCCATTTTGTTCAAATGAGCTCTACTTTTTCTGATTTTTCTATGGAAAGGTTGACTCAACATGCTTTCTGCATCATATTGCAAAATGTAATTTTAACTTTATTACACTTGAAAGTAACTTAAACCAGGAATCTCTTATTACATTTCTATATTATAGTCACTGTTATCATTGTTCTTGAATACGATGACAATCCTGTGGCATAGCTTTTGAAACCTACTATAACGATCAAATACATGATAATACATTTCTGAGTAACTGTTCCTCAATGTTAAGGACAATAATACAGTTACATGTATTTAATATAGGACCGTAGTAAAAAGAGGGTCTTTCCAGTCAGACCAGGTTGTGTTTCATGTCTCTGCCGTTACTATCATCTAAAAAAAGATGAAATCCATAAAATGAAAGGTTGAGAGGCTAACACAAAGTAAACACTTGACAAACAAGAGGTGTTATTGTTATTATTGTACTGTCTATATGTACATATTTATTTTCTGTATATTATACTGTTTTGACATAAAAAACATTCTCTTTCTGGAGAGACTGCCTCTCTTGATATAAGCCTGTCCTTAGAAATTCCCAGCGCTCAGGGGAAGCAGGTCTGTGATACGCAAACCAACTAGTTCAGGGCCATACCGCCTCACTCTGGCCCTTAAACCTCAAGAGACTATATTATTCTCCCACTACCAACCTGGGCTAGGTACCAGGTAACTAGGGACTTCCTATGTAACTAAGAGGTAGCCAAGATTATGTTAACTAGTCAGTCATAAACTATTTACCCAGCC
>PVKE010028238.1:0-21070 GCA_004027555.1 Craseonycteris thonglongyai | reverse complement strand
CCAAGTAAACAGTCAATTCCATCTTAGTGCCAAGAGTCCTACATCAGAGGAGTTCCATTTGTTATAGGGATTTCAAGAAGGGAAATCTAGCCATGATGAAGGTTAGGCAAGTGGCGATAGGAATTATGAAGGAAGTAGGTGACACTTGACCTTGCTATAAATGAAGAATAGAAGTATTTAGGTTAAGAAAAAGAAAATATGCTGCTCAAGCTGAGTGGGAGACAGTAAGCATCATCATGAGGAGAGAGAAAGGATAGAGCTTTGGGGTTTTGAATCAATTAATGATAGAATGCCCAACTCCTGGGGAGCACCGTTCACCTATTAGTCTATGTGAATGATACTGTATGACACATCAGTTCCTGTCATAAGCTGTGAGTTGAGAACTGGTGAGAGATAGAGCAAAAAAATAGGTACCTCATCTAGTAAGACAGAAGAAAGGAAGAGAAGAAACTATACCAATCATTTTTTAAAAAATTAATAGCCTTTATTTTTAGAGCAGTTTTAGATTCACAGCAAAACTGAGTGGGCAGTACTGGGAGTTCCACATAACCTTTTCCTACATATAGATAGCCTCTCTTCTACCATTAACATTCCACCAGAGGGTATATGTGTTACACCTCATGAACCAAATCAGGGGGAAAAAATCTTAGCAAAGAAATAGAAGTTATAAAAGAAAATTAAATGGAATTATAGAACTGAAAAAATACAATAACAAAATTTTAAAAATTTGCTCAATGGGCTCAATAGTAGAGTAGAGGTGACAAAGCTTACAGAATCAGTAAATTTGAGAATAAAACAATAGAATTACCCAATCTGAAAAACAGAAAGAAAATAGATTAAAAAAAAAAAATTGGGGTAGTCAGGATGGCTCAGTGGGTTAGGCGCTCACTTTGCAGCCCCGGGGACCGAGGATCGAATCCCGGCCCCAGCCATGCTGACCCATATGCTGAACTGGGGAGCTCCCCCAGTTCAATTCTCACCGGGGCAAGACCCCGGCCCAGTTCCTGCCCTGTGCAGCCCCACTCCCACCTGTGGAATGAAACTATGTGGAAAAACCAATGATGTGCAACTATGGAGACTGTTCGGGGCCCTCCCCCTTCTCTCTGTCTCTGTTTCTGTATCTCTCTCTGTCAAGAACAATAAATAAATCTTTAAAAAAAAAATTACAGCTTCAGGGACCTGTGGGATAATAACAAGAGATCCACAGACCCCATCAGCATCCCAGAAACAGGAGAAAGACAGAGTGGGACAGAAAGAATATTTTAAGAAACAGTGGCTGAAAACTTCCCAAATTTAGCAGAAGATACAAACTTATACATTGAAGAAGCTGAGTAAAACCCAAACAGGATAAACACAAACAAATTCTTCCCAAGACATATGATAATTAAACCTTTGAAAGTGAAAGATAAAAATCTTGAGGTAAAAATCCAGAGAGAACTAATGCAGGAACTATAGAGAAAACCCATTTAGAAAGACAGCAGGTATCTCATTTGAATGAAACTATGGAGGCCAGAATGAATTAACAGACTAATTGTCAAGTGCTGAAGTACGCACTTGTCAACTACGAATTATACACCTGGCAAAAATATCCTTCAGGAAGAAGAGGTAAGAAAAACATCCTCGAATGAAAACTAAAAGAATTTGTTTCTAACGGACACACCCTTAAAAAAATTGATACAGGAAATTCTTCAGACAGGAAATGACAAAAAAAAAAGCGGGGTGTATCTTGGAGCATCAGGAAGAAAGAAAACACAATGGGGAGGGAAGAAATGTGGGTACATATAATAAACTATCCTTTTCTCATGAATTTTATAGAATGTATTTGATGACTGAAATAAAGATTCCCAAGACCATGATATTTAAGAGTAGGAAAGGCAAAGGAACCTACATGAAAGTGAGACTTCCACACTTCACTCAAAGCAATAAATGTTGATTTCAGATAAGTCTTATACTTATATTGCAATCCTTAGAGCAACCACTGTAGAAACTATACAAAGAGATACACTCAAAATCACTATAAATTAATCAGGATGGGGTTCTAAAAACAGTTCAAATAACCTGTAGGAGACAAGAAAAGAGAAACAGAAATCAGAACTTGAGATGGCTGTGGCTGAATGTTACTGTCCTTCCATCTTCTCACAGCTTTAGTCCAACATTCTAAGAGTAAGAAATTTACCTTCAATTACAGTTTTCAGTGACTTTTTTCTTTACTGGTCAAAATGTGGTGGCACAACTAGGTGAGAGTCATAGTTTACCTCTGAGCTATAGCCCAACGATGGTGAACTGTCCTGCGACATGCAAGACTTCCTCACACCGCATCACTGACAGTCAGCATTCAGCATCGGGGTTTTTGTTTTGTTTTGTTTTGTTTTTTAATTATGGCAAGAACACTTAACATGAGCTCTATTCTCTAAACATATTTTATGCATTCAATATAGTATTGTTAACTATAGGCACAATGTTGTACAGCAGGTCTCTGGAATTTTTTCATCTCATATAACTGACACTTTATACCTGATGAATTGCAACTCCTTGCTTTCCCCCTCCCCAGCCCCTGGCAACCACCATTCTCCTTTGCTTCTATGTGTTTAACTATTTTAGATACCTCATATAAATGGAATCATGCAGTATTTGTTTTTCTGTGATTGGCTTACTTCAATTCACAGCATAATGTCCTCAGGGTTTATCCATGTTAACAGATGTCAGGATTTCCTTCCTTTTTCAAGGACTAATAATATTTCATTGTATGCTTACACTACATTTTCTTCCTTCATCTGTACATAGACATTTATGTTGTTTCCACAACATAGCATTTAGCCTTTTCTTCAATATTTTCATAGTTACAGGGAACTCACCAATAATGACCACATGCTGAAAACATTGTTCACTCCTCTTTAAACCACTCTGCTAAGAAACTCTTTAGTTGAGCTAAAATCTTCTCAGACATTCTAGCTCTACACCCAGCACAACACAGAATAAATCTAAACCATAGAGAACAACCTTGAATACCAGCAAGTGATGCTTTAGGAAGTAAGAAAATTTTAATAGATACTTGTGAAAAAATATAATCTTCCTTTAAGAATAAGTATTACCAAAAAAATGATGAAAGACTGCTATGAATACACCTCAGTTCGTAAGGCCAACATGGAGAATAACAGAGATCAGTGAAATGGAGGACACATGCCCTGTACATCTACAGCTATTTGCTGCTATAAAGAGAGACAATTTCTAATTCTTCAAGAGTCAGAAATTAAAACTTTTAAATAAAATCTTATGATTTTAAGGGTTGGGTGCTAATTGTAACATTTAAAATTTTTATTTGGGCCAACGTGGAGTTGTCCAAACACCATACCTCTGTAGACCCCCATTTTGCTACTCCGAGTCTGAAGGCTGGACCACATGACCTGAGCCATTAGAGACTGACATTGGGTCTCAGGGACGTCTTTTCTTGCAGATTAAATGTCAGCACCCTCATTAACCAATTGGTATAGAAGTAGTCCAAATTCCTGACAATCCTGAATGGCCTCCTAACGTGTTCTAATTTGATAAAACAAACAAACAAAATCATCTTCTTAAAGTGCAGCATGGAGAGAGGAATAGAAAACATCATGGAAGCGCTGATCTGGCTGGACACACTCCCCCTTCCAGAGCTACTCAGCATCTTTACTTATGGACCCCTCTTCCATCATGCTCTGTGTGTACTTTTAAAAATCACGGGGGGAGGTGGGAGTGGGCACCAGATATATGGTGGTAGAGGGGGACCTGATCCTGGGAGGTGGGCACATAATGCGATGCATGGGTGATGTGATGTGGACTTGTACATCGGGAAACTATCTAATTGTTACCAACCAATGTCACCCCATTAAATTTAACAATAAAAAAAAAAAATCAATGGCTATTGATTGGGATGCCCTCTGAATGCTATCTGTTTCTTATCATAGTAATGGTGTGATCTAAGTGTTATATATATTATTGCCTACCAATCTCCTCAAATCATCTTCCCTTTTGAAATCTCTCACTATAATTTTTTTTTATGACAATTGCAATTTTTTTTATATCTTTTTGTATTTATAGAGAGTAATTATTTTATCTTCAGTGCATATTTATTTTTATTTTACTTTTGACAGATAGAGAGAGAGACAGAGACAGAGACAGCTAGAGAACCGAACTGTGGGAACTCCCCAGTTCAGCATGTGGGTCCTGCCTGGGCTGGAGCCAGGATTCGATCCTCGGTCCCCGGGGCCTCAAAGCGAGCGCTCAACCCGCTGAGCCGTCCCGGCTTTCCCCACTCTCGCTATAATTTTATACCTATTTTCTCTTAGAAAATTTTGAAATTTATACTCCAAATTCAAAAACACCATAATTTTTATGCTCACAAAGCAAATTTGTATTTTCTGAAGCCTGTCTATACCTAGAATTACCTTCCTTAACATACATTAACAGTAAAAGAATCATTTTGCCCTAAATATTTCAAGTGTTTCCACTTCAAAGCACAAATATGCTTTTTATAGTAAAAAAAAAAAAAGTACACTCTGATTATGTATTAGGCCTTCAATATACGTTATTGTCTTATTTAATTGTTCCAACATCCCATGAAGTATTGTTTCATTGTCCCAGTTCTATAGGTGAAAACCTGAGGCTTGGAGAGATTAAGTAAAATCAAATAGCCAATAAGCATAAAAGCCAGGAATGTAAATGAAGGCCACCTGATTTTAAAGCCTGGACTTGCACACTATACCACTTGTCTAATTCTTTCTTGCTGCTTAGAATTAAGTTCATAGTGTTAATTTCACTCATTGTTTCTTTTATATTTTGAGAGATTCAGTTGTTATCAGATGTTCTGCTTTGTTTCAAACAGGATAAGGCTTCCCACAGCTGTCAGGAGAGTTAAAAATCCTCCACTACTTTCTGAGTTTACCTCTGTGCAGCATAATTCTGATATGTTCTGTCTTGCTTGGAACACATTGGGAATAAATTAGAACTCAAAACTCATTTCATAATTTCACAATGAATAAATACAATATGAGTTACAAACAACAAATATTAAAATGAACATTTTTAGAAAATCAGTCAATTCCAAGTTAAGAATTGCCTGTGTAAAATGTGCAAACAAATGAATAAAATGATGTATAATGATTTCTCTATATGGCAGGCATTGTTAGCTACCTATTCAATATTTATTTTCTTCTCTTATAAACAGAACCCAAATTTTTTTCAGGGTGCCAATGTATTATCAGTTTAAAATATTATTTGTCAGCCTTTTTTATTGCTAAACTATGGTCTTGTAACACACTTTATAGCCAATGAGATGTAATTAGAGCTTGCTGGGTGTGACTTCAGGGAAATCTCCTGAATGGGGGCCGATGCACTGAACCTGTACCTTTTGCCCTTTATCTGTCTCTTACTTCTGCCTGGAATGCAGCATGATGTTGAAGGTAGAGCAGCCACCTTGCCACAATGAGGCAACAATATTGAAAATAAAGGCCAAATGTTAAGGGTGCCTGAAAGCAGACCCTGAATCCCTGACGGCATTGTAGAGACAATGATCTGCCTAACTTTATACTTCTTGATATGCTGAAAAACCGCGAAGTAGGATTTGCCCCTAGGAGTTTTCGTGTATGCGGGTATAAGAATGTTTTACATATGTAAACAGTATTCATACTTTACTCAGTTAAGACAAAAATGACAACAGTATACGTATTTACTTAAACGTGTCAGTGCTAATTAATAAGGTGAATGACAAAACCTTATACAGTAATAAACATGAATCCACATTGCTTTCTGAGAGAGGCGAAGAGTCTTGTGTTGGTGGAACCAATCGCGCCTTTATGAGAGCCCCCGGTATGGACTCTGAGTCAGCTCATCTCTCTGTTGGACATGCAGGGATCCTTCTCTCTCTCGCATCCACATGAAACAACGCTCCTTTCCGCCATGTGGCTGCCGACATGGTTGTATTTTTTCCTTTTTATTTTTTGATGAATGTTTTGGGAAAACCCGCGAAGCACTGAAGCCGCAAACCATGAAGCGCGAAGTGGCGAGGGAACACTGTATGTAGTTTGGTAGGCCTACAGGATGAGCTACAGTCTGGGAGGCAAGCAAGAGTTAGATTATAAAAGGCCTGGGTATTCCCATCACAAGGAAGTATTCTGGTCTAGTCTAGTGTAGTTGTATCTGATCAACTGATTTCAAAGTACTCTCAATTTCTCCATCTGTCATCACAAATGTTAGTTTTTAAATTTCAAGAACTGGGGGACTTGATTATATAAACTTCTTCAACCACATTTTTTTTTTTTACTTCAACTATTTTTGTCCCTATATTGCAAACCTACACCAGGCATGGTGAATGCATCTATCAGTGTTTTTAGGAAAAGCTCTTCCACTGTTGAAATGGAGCATACCTGAAAGGCCCTCCTGTCTTAAAACTTTAAGTGGTGTCTGGATGATTCATGCCCTTCATTGGGAAAGTCCTTTAGCTGTAACTGTTTTCTGCTACCTATCTATAAGGCTTTCTTACATGAATGCAGCGACTGCGGTGAAGCATTTCCCCTGCTTCCTCTCTCAGTAGGGCTCTGTGGTATACTAACTACATCAAGGCCATATACATATGGTTTCGCTCAGCCCTTGTTAGAGGAGGCAAAAATTCATTGAAAGCAACAGGTTAATATTTGCCCATGAATTGGGTGTATGTCAAATAAGCAAGTCAGAATTTTTTTCCATCTTTATCTACCTTTCTCCCTGCTCCCCAGACTCATCAACCGTCTTTCCAATTTATCTCTTCTACACTCAGCACCTCTCCTAGAGTTTAGGTTGTTTATTTGTTTAGTCAGAAGTACCTTCAATCCCTGGGAATCTGGAATGGATAGAGCGAGCCTGGTATTCCTTTGATCTTCATCACTTCACCATGAAGCATAACTGGGAAAGAACGCAAAAATACTCAACTTATAAACTCACTCTTTCCTTGTGTTTCTTCTAAACACATTCTCTTGTGCATAATTATTTTTCCTATATGTATAGGCATAAAACTTATTCCCCTTCATAAGAGCACCTGGTTTGAATGATAGGAGAAATGTGAGATATTACATTTCAGTTTCTTTTCCCATTGGCAGCCATATAACTTGAAGTAAATTTTGTAGTTTTATTCATGGGAGTGACACTCTCAAAAACTCAAAAGTTAAACGTTTCTGGTCTCTTTGTAGGTTTTTCATCTGATTTTAGGAATAAAGAGAAAAAAAATAGGAAGGAAGTGATGGCAGGGATAAGCACAAAATTAACTATTTAATATATACTAATAAAATTCTAATCTAGTTAACAGCTATCATAATCAACAGATTTGTGTAATTATTAGCAATATCATAGATGGGGGCACAGATTACTTTGTTTTTGTAGTGATGGGTTTTTACTTCCTATCTTGATGACAAATTTGCATTCGACCCTGCCTGTGGCTTATATTCCAATTTATGTATCTGCCTGCAGTTACTTTAGACAATTTTCTGTCACATTTCAACAGTTAACATTTTTCTTAATTTGAACATTTTAAGGTGCAGAACAAATGTTTCCCATGTTGCCTCTCCCCCAGTACATTTATAGATCAGTCTGCTTCTGAAAATAATTTACTGGTCTGTTTTTCTACTCTTCAACAATGGTTTTAACAATTCACATTAAGACATTTCTTTCTTTTCTTTTCTTCTTTTTTTTTTGGTTGCCTTTGAGTCCAGAGCATCACATACTTTGTTTCATGCTGTTAACATGCATTATTCAGAAAGCAGTGATTGGATTAATGTGATTCTGTTAGTGCAGGAAATGGTATTTATGTATAATCCATGTGCTGCTTTTTTTAAATGTAAAATGATGAACTTTAAAACAAATGAAAGTCAATCTAGTCTCTTTTGATTTAGGCTTAAGTTTTTATCATCAAAAATATTAAATGATTCATTTTATTATCAGCTAAAAAATAGTTATAAAATATTACAATGATACACTAATGCCTTCTTATAAGCATTGCATTTATGTATGGTCTTAAGCGCTCTATATAATAAGAAATATACATATATATTCCCCTGCCCTGGTTTCTGTTAGTATTTGGTCTTTGACTCTGATTCCTAACCCAGAGCTCCTAAAACTCCTGGAATTTCCTAAGTGATAGGAGTGTCTGAAACAAAGCTCCTAAGTTTCTTGGAATTTCTTAGGTGATAGGAATGACTTTTGTTCCAATGAGGTAACTGTTCATGGGTTTCTGGATGAGGTTGGTCATTGGAAAGACCAAGACATGGTTAGAAGCTTGAAACCTTCAGCCCCTGTCCCAGTTCTCCAGAAAAGGGAGGGGCTGGACATGTAGTTAATATTCAATCATGCCTATGGAATGAAGCCTCCATAGAAATCCTAAAAGTATGAGATTTGGGGAGCTTCCAGGTTGGTGATCACATCTATTTACCCAGATGATAGTGTATTCCAACTTCACAGGGACAGAAACTCCTGTGCTCAGGATCCTTCCAGACTTTGCCCTGTGTACCTCTTCATCTAGCTGTTCTTCTGTATCCTTCATCATATTCTTTATTAGACAAGTATAATAAACAAATAAATGTGTTTCCCTGAGTTCTGTGAGCTGTTCTAGCAAATGAACAAACCCAAGAAGGGAGTTATGGGAATGCCCAATTTGAAGCCAAGCTAGGTAGAAGTTGTGGGTAATCTGTGGACATACTACTTGCAATTGTCATCTGAAGTTGGGGGTGGAGGGTGGAGGCAATATTGTGAGAATGAGCCCCTACTTCACCTATGGGGCCTGCAATTACTTGATGTGGAAATCCCTAACATTTGGTGGCCAGAAGTAAAGTACAGAGAATATCCTGTGAGTAGGGAAGAAAACAGATTTTTTTTTTTCTCGATACCCTCTCTCTCCTTGACCTTTAGCATTCGCTCTTTCACAGGCTTCAGCAAGTCCATGGGCAGCCTTTCTCAGCCAGCCAGTCACAGGGTACAAATCCTTTTCAAGGTTGGCTTTGATCCTATAACTCCTATTAATCAAATTTTACAGAGACTTCAACTTTTGTCTTAGACACAAGTCATTCATTTCCTCATTTCCTCAACAATACTTACTGGGAACAATTATTAGGTGCTTTCTTTTAACAACTCTTTAGCTAAACCCCTTCTTTTTTTTTTTTAAGATTTGTTTTCATTGTTCTTCAACAGAGAGGCAGACAGACAGAGAGATACAGAGAGAAGGGGCAGGGCCCAGAGCAGTCTCCATAGTTGACAGCATTAGTTTTCCATATAGTTTCACTCCACAGGTGGGCACGGGGCTGCGCAGGGCAGAAACTGGGCTGGGAGCCTCCCACATAGGCCCCGGCAAGAACTGAACTGGGGGCACACCCCAGTTCAGCAAGTGGGTCCACCTGGGTTGGGGCCGGGATTCGATCCTTGGTCCCCAGGGCTGCAAAGCAAGCACTTTACCCGCTGAGCCATCCCAGCTTTCCAGCTAAACCACTTCTGAAAACTGATTTTGCTCCAGTCTCCCTCTGAAAATGTCTTCTTTATTTTATCCATTTAAAAAATTTTTTTTTTCTTCTCTGCATTAAAAAACTACATCCAGGCCTCATCTCTTGTCCTCTCTGTAGGCATGCAGGGAATTTGGTCTCTTATAAATCTATCAAAGTCCTTACCCTCATGTTTCCCAAGTCCTTTTCTAATTATGCTGATATGTATATTTTGATTTCCTTATACTTTAAATTTTTTGAAGTTAAAGGGACCAATAAATAAAAAATAAAATAAAATAAAAAAACTCAGCACAGAGTAGTCAACCAATGCTGTTGATTCTCTAATGGGAAGAATAGATTTGTTATCATAAGAAATCAAGTCAAAACAAACTTCAACTACCCCTAAAGTTCACCTCAGTGTATATCAGCTTCTCTTAATGCCATAATTGTTTTTTTAAAAAAAGCAAGATACTAATAAATAAAAGCACATTAGCTCCTGTTGCTTTTATTATAATCTATAATTTTTTCAAGAGCACTTTAATGTAGGTTGATATAGACAAACTTTTGGATATGACAGGAAAACCAAACTACTTTTATAATTAAAATCTATATAATTAAAAATATATACCTTATAAATTTATTTAAATGCCACTTTATACCAAAAAAAAGATAAACATTTAAATGTTCAGGATATTTTGTATCTTAAATTACTATAACTGGCTAGTTTCTCTCCTGTGGCCAACAAAGAAGATAAGATATATGTGGCAGGAGCAAGAGGAAGCCTTTTCTTCCATAGAAGGTAGTTAATACATGACTCCATGGGTCCACATGGGTCGGGGCCGGGATTCGATCCTCAGTCCCCGGGGCTGCAAAGTAAGCGCTTAACCCACTGAGCCATCCCAGCTTCACCTCTAAGTGTTTTTTATATCACAATTTTTACTCTAAAGATTTGGAGATCAATGCCTAATTAACCATTAAGAAAGAGGTGAAAGTGTCTGTCTCTGGAGCAGGAAATGGGAGCTGAGATTGAATAGCTGCTGAGTTTACTTAACAGGCCTATAGGACTAGTCGACTCTTAAGCTCTTTAGCATTTATGCTGTAAACTTAGAAAGTAAACTTAGAAAGTAAATTAAATTTTAAAATTTGTAGCAAAAAAATGGGTGTGGGAGAAAGAAGAACCGAGCTACTCCTAAAGGGAGGAACTGCACATTGTGCCTATTCCCTTACACAGGTTTACATATGCTTTTTGGATTAAAATGTGACACAGATGTGGCTTATGTATCTGGTGCTTGGTTTTGAACAGTGTCTCTGAAAAGAATGTCATATTAGTAGACACATGTTAGCCTTAGGAGTACCACATATGCCTGTATAGTTTCTTTGCTTGAATTAGGCTGGGGGTCTTTGAAAAATCATCAGTTAGCAGTGTCTACAAATCATAATGGAATGAATTCTGTGTGAAGGACTCTGTAATACATTTAAATCAGACACTGTTGACAGTGACTAAATCATCTGGAAATTATCTCTATGTGATTTCTCCAGACTTTAATTGAATGGTGCTGACCATTTAATAAAGCAGGGACAAAGAAAAAAGCAGCTAATAATTTTTAAGTATTTACCACAGTAAAGGCTTTACATATTTTATCTCATGTAATCCTCACAGCAGTACTACTGAGTGGGTGGGCAACCCTCATATTAAATATTTGGAAGCTGAGAAATTAATTCAAGTCATTCAAGTCATGATACAGTTAAAAAAAGAAAGGTACACTGAGATTGGAGAACCACATAACTGATTCACTGTGTGATGTCTCATTTGTCCCTCTAACTTGCCTTAAGTTCAAGCTTTATGGAGAACTAAATGTAATGAACATTGACAGGACGGAATGCTTCCTGAGGTGATGCTTGGAGCCTTACAAGTATTTATCACTGCACACTGAATCCTTTTATTTCTTGTAGTAAAATACTGGGTACTTACAGATACCTGTGTTGCACCTTTATCATCAGAAATATATCTATTTGTACAGGAAAACAGCTCCTGGCAAGAGCAGTTTGCATAAAGTGGGTAGGGTAAGATCCCAGGAATATGAGTAGGCATTAGAGACACTGAAGCACCAGAATGAAGCCATAGTAAATCTACTCTGCTCTGGCCCCATGGTCAGGATGCCCACCGTGCCCTGCTCCATTCTCCAGAGTATCCACGTTCTCACCTGCATGCCTAAAGGAGGAGAAATTTTGAGTCAAGCCCTCAGTTCTTCCCTCAGGCCCTTCAGACAGTCTTTGAGTTCCTTGAGTACAAAAGAGATGATTCCATCCTCTATCTAAAGTAATCCATAGTCCTTAAGTCTAGGTATGATGCAGATCTTTGAAATAGAAGGCCTCTTTATGATTATACAAGATTCAAACCTAATTCTGCCTAAACTCAAAGTGCGTACTGTCAATCCTGATATTAAATGGCTCCTCCTTAGGAAAGTTTGGCAATGAAACCAGGGCACCAAGTGAATGGTCTCTAAAAGGGTAGCAGGGCCAAAAAAGAAAAAAGAAAGAAAAGAAAACAGAAGTATTTGGAAGATAAGAAAGACCTAGGCAATGTCTGGAGTCAGAATGCAAAGGTTCAACAGAGAGACAATTTCATGGATAATTTTTTTTGTTGATTCTTCTCCCCTGCTTGACTGAAAGCTTTTCAGAGACTAGGATCTTCCCACAACACCTGACATTATACCCAGTATATTTAAGTGCTAAATAAATGTCTTTGGTTTAAACTGTGATCAGTTTAAGGGTCCACAGCTCAATAGGATATGGAAACTTTAGGGTCAAAAAATAACAAAATGTTTGTAAGCATATGAGGGCAAGATGAAATAGTGTATGAAGTAACTGTAGCATTAATAAGGGCATCGTTATGGGTAAGATAAAAGCAAAGGTTGTAAAAATAGCCACATCTCCACAGAGAACACGCTGCACATGGAGGACCACAGCTAGCACAGGAGGAACATGGGTAAAAGTTCCTACTCCTTTCAGCTTAGTTAGGCTAAGAATTCAGTGCATTTTTTTCCCTGCTATTTTAGCAATGAGCTATGGCCAGCTAGAAAAATTAGGGGATAGGTATGTATTGCTTTTGGATCAGAGAGCTTGAGTTGTAACCATTCACCTCAAATGCAATGAGCTTCCCATTGCAACAACCTCTGTTTGTCCACAGCATCACAGGGACTCCTATACAATTACAGAATGAGACAGAAAGGTAAACACGGGTAAAAATTAAAAAAAAAAAAATTGAGAAAAGTTGAAGGCGTGAAGATGGTAAGGACCCTAGCTTGGCCACAGATGTTGAGCACAGGTCATTCTGATGTTTCAATTCCTCTTTGGTCTATTGAACAACAAGTGATTGAATAAAAATACTGTAACAAATTCCTGAAATGTTATTGGTCTTTAAAACCTTTAAGCCAGCAGTGTCCAACCTTTTGGTTTCCCTGGGCCTCATTGGAAGAAGAATTGTCCTGGGCCACACATAAAATACACTAACACTAATAATAGCTGATGAGTTAGAACATTTTTTTACAATGTCTTAAGAATTTGTATTGGGCCTCATTCAAAGCTATCCTGCTTTAAGCAAAACTCAGCACAACTTTAATGGGCTCAACTCTTGTGGCAAGGTTTTCTGGTCCTTTCTGGCTCCCTGCTGCCTTCCCAGATCACATATATTGTTTGCTAATGCATATCTAGGAATGCTCAGTGTTATTGTCAGTTTTAGTTTTGTCTCTCAGGTATGAAAGCTTTAATTTTTTTAAATACAAAATAGCATTATATACATAAGAGTAAATTTTCTACCCTTTAACACTTTTTTTTTCATTCAACTGGACTGCAAATTTTTAAAGGTTCAAAATGATCAATGTGGGGATGCTGGGAAAGGTCAATAGGTTGAGAACTTGCCTTGGAACCAGGAGGTCTGGGGAACAAATCCCAGCCCAGCTCGTGCAAACCCATATGTTGAACCGTAACTGGTAACCATCGGCATGGCTTGGTGACAAAGGTTCTCATCTCCCATGCAGGAGGTCCTCTGTTTGATACCTCCTTGCACAGGCCCCATCCACCTGTGTGGAAAGAAACTATGTCACAACTAATAATGTACAACTATGGAGACTTCTCTGGGCCCTTCTTTCTTCTCTCTCTCTCACCTTCTTGCAAATAATAAAATAAGTCAATGTGGAGACCATGGTTATGTGAGTATTTCAAGAGTATACATTATTTCAAGTTGGAGCAGTCACTCATCATAAGATAAGTGCATCTGCATAGCCCAAGGTGCGGTGTGCTGTTCTTTGCTGGACTCTCCTTCATACTCTTAACTATGCTAAAGTTTTCGTTGTTACAATGCCCTCTGTTCTAATGAAGAGAAGTTATTCATGCATTGGCTCAGGAGACCCTTTACTCATAGTAACTGCTATTGAACCTAAACACAATAGAAGCTTATTCAGAGGCAGGTCTGAATTTAAATTTAAAAAGAAATTAATCAAATTAAACCATGTCTGAGCTGCCAGTTTTAAAAAAATTGATATGACTAATGCTTGACTTTAAGGCATACGAGTAGAGAGTCCTTGAGTGCATCTAAAAAGAGAGGTCCCTAACCCTTCATGATTTCGGACTGTGCTGGGAGTCAAGCTTCTTACATGTGCAAGGGCTGCGCTAGGAGTCCTTCTGCATGGGAGCTGGTCCCGCCAGAAGGATATTCCAGCTGCAACGACCCCACCTGAGATTAGGGCTTTGTCTGAATCACTCCCTTGCACCCAGAAATAAGTGTTTCCTTTCTTTTTCTTTTTTAAGATTTATTTTTCGAGAGAAGGTGAGAAAGAAAGAAAGAGAGAGAGAGAGAGAGAGAGAGAGAGGAGGGGGGGAGTGCAGAACACTCTCCATAGTTGTACATCATTAGTTGTGACATAGTTTCATTCCACACAGGTGGATGTGGAGCCACATGAGGTGGGAATGAAACTAGGGGCCTCCCACATGGAAATGAGAACCTTTGCCACTGTGTCATCCTGGTGGTTAGCAGTTGTGCCACAGTTCAGCATATGGTTTTGCACAGGCCAGGGCCAGGATTTGATCCCTGGGCCTCAAGGTTGCAAGGCAGGTGCTCAATCTGTTGAGCTATCTCAGCATGCCCAGGGCTTCCTTTGAATGGCCCACATTCTCTAATACTGGTTTATCTTTCATTGTTTCCTTATTCCTAAGACCTGTTTAAAGGTGGGTAGGCTAATTATTATCTCTATTGCTTCATCTTGAATGGGGAGGGAAAGTTTATAATTCTTAAAACAAAAATATTCCTATAGCCAGTTCTTTCTGGTCCATACAGATTTGCCAGGAATTCCTTTGAAAGCAACACATTCTGGAACAAAACAAATTTATGATGAGTTCCACTTTTAAAATAATAGCAATAATATTATTTGGGATATTTTTATGTTATTTTGATAGAAATATTTATTGGCCAAGTATAAAATGGTAAAGGGGAATTTCAAGCAAAAGAAACTTTATATTTATATTTATATATATATATATATATATATATAGAGAGAGAGAGAGAGAGAGAGAGAGAGAGAATATACAGAAGTAAAGAGTTAAATAGCTTGCCACTAATAGGAAGCTAAAAGAAGTTTGAAATGATGAAGTATCATAAAATACATATATACTTAAGATTCATACGTGAGAAATAGAGACAGAGGGGTAAGACAAAGGCCAAATAATTTTGTTTACTCTTTCTTGCCTTGTTGAGGACTGTAAATTTTATTCTGAAATTTGTAAGAACTACTGAAAGATGTTACTCAATAGCTGACACGTTCAAACCTTGAAATTTGGGGATATTCGTCTGGTAGCTCTGAAAAGTGTAGATTGGAAAGCATCAGATTGGAGACAAAGTGTGACTTCTGCGAATGAATCTCTCTGAGCTTCAGTTTTTACATCTGTGAAGTATAGAGTAATAGAATCTATTTAGTTTGTGGCATGAATGAAAGGGTACTCATAAAGCATGGTATGTCTGAGATTTGGGAAGCAGTCAAAAAAGATTGTTATAGAATAGAGCAACAGGACAGGGTCAGGGCAGAAGGTTGAGGTGGTTGGGGGACAGTATGAAGGAAGCTAAAGGATTTATTTATTTATTTATTTATTTATTTATTTATTTATTCAAGAAACATTTCTTGAGCATCTCCTCTGTGGTGGGCACAGGAAAATAGGATACCATTACAGTTAGATCAATTTTTGATGTGGTAAATGTATCTTGTATCTTAGCCAAAAGCTACTGATTAACATGTTGAAGGAAAATTTATTTCATTATATAGTTAGAAATGAAGAAAAACTCTTTGAAAATCATCCTTTCATTAATAAATTCATTAATCCTGTATTCTTTGTCAACCTCTTCTATCAGTGATTTCTTTACAGTATCAATTTTCCTTATCTTCTGTGAATGAAAATCAAAGATAGGCATAAGCACGGTGGGTGGGAATTTTGACATGTCCAGCATCAATTATTTGTTACACTGGTAGCTGAAACATAAAAGTGAAATTACCCTATAGATAAAAATTTGTTCTATATTTATATAGACCAGCTAACATTATATCCTTATTTTTTTCTAAATCCAAAGTTAGATTTTTTATGCCACTGACTATACAGACCTTTATATTATACAACTTTTAAACAACTAGAATCCAGAATTAAATAAAGAATTTACAATGTTGTACATTGTTGTATTATTAAAATATATCTCAAGAAAGCTAAGATTGCATTTTCATGAGATGAAATACAATAAACCTATAAGATTACTATACATTTATATATAAACTTTCTCTGAGGACATTTATAAATTCACAAAGAATCAACACAGGTATGTTACCTCTACCAACTTCTTAATGTTAGTTTTTAATCAAGGCAGTTGAATCATTCCTGCCATAGTACTTGAATAGCTAAGAAAGGTTTAGGTTTTTTTATATTTTATTTTTTTATTATTTGTCCAGTGTGATTTTTTGGTTTACTAGGTTTAAAGAATAAGTCTTCACATCCTAATATTACCTAATTAATTTACTCTAATGCTTTAAAATATAATCATTTCTACCAAATCAATCTATTTAGCCTCACAGTTTTCATTCTTCAAATAGTTACCTCTTGTTGCTCTTTTTCTAATAACGGAATTCCTTCCAGAGTATATCACTTCTTTTTTAGGGTTATCATTATCTCATTTGTCAAAAACTCACAGTGCTGAATGGAATGATTTGGTAAAGAAAATCACATGACATCAAAACAGAAGTCAGTTCATAACCTTCTTAGACCAAGTACAAGAGATCTATGCTTGAATAATGACTCACAACCAGAAGAGCAACAACTACTAATATGTATGTGCTAACAATAAATGTTTATATGTTTTAGTGACTTTAACCAGAACTTTCACAAATACAAATATTGCAGAAAAAATAATGTTCCCTACTGGAAGCATGTGCTTCCACTTTGGATTATCAAAAAGAAAATGAAAAAGGAAAGGGGTATTTGAGGATATAATCCCATGAGATAAAACTACGTAGCTTTAATTTGTTTTCCTCTATTTAAGTATCCCTCAGAAATTTAAAGGATAATTTTATTTTTATTCAAAGAGGTACTTTAAAACATATTTTTAATTTTTAGAACTACCTTAATAATTTCTAGCATTTTTTACAAAAAATTAGGAACAGAGTCTGTGTAACTCTTCCATTATACTTATATGTTACCATTATTAAAACTAGACATATCAACTCTATGTATAGTAGAAGGCTTTGGTCATCTTAATTAACATGATTGTTTATACATAAAAATTTAAAGGCAGTTTTTAAATATGTCCCAATTAAATCTGGCCTGGTTTTAATTTTCCAATTTGGAAGTTTTTAACAAAAGTTCATACTATAATAGAAGAAAAGTAAGATTTATAAATGTATCAACCTGTTTGGGAACATTTCTTTTTAGCTTCATTTTCTGCAAACAGATTTGCTCACAAAAGTGTTTAGCCAAGTTTGAACTATAAAATGGCAAGAATATAATTTAGGGGATAAAAAAGCATGCAAAATGTCTACAGATATGCAAACGTAATCCTATTTAGTCAGAAATACCTGTGCTGTAGCACAGGCTGTACTGCCAGTTAATTCTCTCCCTCTTTGAAAATAAGAAAGAACAGATAATTCAGTAGATAAAATAGCACACATTAAAAAGAGGCTAAATTTATGCAGTAACCAGCTTGAGTCCTTAGAATTCTATCTTTAAGGCAGAGTTGTTTTTTAATAACTCTTAAGCAGTGGTGTTTAGAAAGCTTAGTCTGAAGAAAAATAACAAAAGAAAAAATATATATTTATGTGGAATATATATATATACACACACATATATAAGTATATACATATATATGTATATACATATATATATATACATTCACACATATTTACTTTTATATTATATATTAAAATTATTAAAAATACAGAAGTTTCTAAAGTTAAAATAAGGCAGTACATGTAGGATTAGAAGATTGTGTCTTTCCAGGAGAAAAAAAATGATACTAAGGTTGTGTCTTTTAGTTATACCAGCATATTGTATAATGAACTGAATGCTGGTTCTCAAAAAGATATATCCAGATCCTAATTTCTGTGACCTTATTTGGAAAAAGGGTCTTTCAGATATAATTAAGGATCTTGAGATGAAGAGATCACCTGAATCATCCATGTGGGCTCCAAATGTCAAGTGTCCTTACAAGAGAGACACAGAGAAGATAGTCACGGAGAAGAAGGCCATGTGAAGGCAGAGTGATGGAGCCATAGTCAGGAATAGAATCTAGAACCTAGAACCTCAGGCAGGGGTACAGCTTTGCCAACACCTTGATGTAGGTCTTCTGACCTCCAGAACTGTAAGAAAATAAATGTCTGTTGTTTTAAGGCACCCAGGTTGTGATAATTTCTTATAGCAGCTTCAGGAAACTGCATTGTATGAATGAGTATATGTAAATATAAAAATATATGCTTAGGCACTAAGACACTACCAGTACACCTACATCGGCACCACGCTACAGGAGATTCCATTAAATGAAAGTGAAGTTCTCTCTGGAATGTTGTGTTGTAAAGTCAAATTTAATTTCTTCTCTGTGTAGAATATAACTGACATACCAAGGACAGCGCCAGGCCCTTTAGAAGCACTGTCTTTACTGGGAGAGCATCCCAGGGGATAAACAGACAAGCAAACGAACATTAAATACTTTAAGATGACCTTTGCTTAGCTTGGGTCCCAGGACCCTGAAGAGCTGAATACAGCTCAATGTCAGAGGGACAGGAGTGGGGATCACAGAAAGTTTTCCAAAGAAAGAAACATTTAAGGTTAGTGAAAGCTGAAGGACAAATTATCAAGGGGTGGTGGAACAATAGCATTGTGTAGGGGTGGGGGTGAGGGACATAGGGGAAGGACAGGAAGGAGGAAGGGCACAATCTGAAGGAACAACATATATATGAAAGAAGTTCCATGAGTTTGCAGTGGGAAAGATACAATAGATGAGACTGAAGATGTAGATAGAGACCAGAATATAAAGCATCTTGTACATCATTCTAAGGAGTGTATGCTTTACCATGAGGTCATTAGGAGCCATTGGGAGGGTTTTAAGAAGGAAAAAGACATAAAAACACTTACAAAAGTCACTGCTCATGCTGTGGACTAATATTAGGAAAAAATGGAGCCAAAGATTTTATGCAGACATGGCAACAGCCTAGGAAGGAGATAATGGTGTACATGCTGGAGGACTAATATAAGGGATGAACAGGTATGACATTTTTGTGGAGACACAAAGAAGTTTTGGCATTTGGTGAATATGGGTTAGAAGAATGGAACAGAGATGTCTGGGTATTCAGCCTGAGAATTTGGGTGACTAAGTGACTTCATTCTTAAAACCTGACATGAAGCCAAAGGGCAGATTTTGAGGAAGAAGATGATGAATTCAGAGAGGGTAAGTATAAGGGTCATTGCAGTAGAAATACCAAGGCATTTGGATATATGTGTATTTGGAGCTCAGACTAGAGATACCTGGGTTAGAGATACGAAATTGGGAGTCATCAACACACAGGCGATTTTTGAAGCTATAGGAGCAATTGAAAGATCCCAGGGGCAGCAGGTGTAGTGAGAATTAGAAGGAACACAGGATGGAACTCTCAGGAATACTACATTGCAAAGATAAACAGAGGGAGGGGCTCCCTTCGAAGGGAACAGAAAAGGAGTAGCCAAAGAAATCAGAGGAAAACCAGGAAAGCATAGTGTCATAGAGGCCCAGAGGCAAGAGTATTTTATGAAGATGGGAATGGCCAGCAGTATGAATGCTCCAGGTAGTGTTATAATGACTCAGAAGTGTCATGTGCATCTATCAAGAAGAAAGTGATTGGTGACCTTAGCAAGACACATTGCAAATAGAGCAGTGGAGACAAAAGCCAGATTTCAGCAGACTGAGATGTGTCAGTTGCAAAGGTAAAATAGTGGAGGTAGCAGCCATTGTGGTCAACTCTTATAAGTGACTTAACTGTGAGGGGAAGGAAACAAAATGAAGGATATGAAAAATCTGCTTTCTTTTTAAGATGGAAGAGGTTTGAAATGTTAATGATCAGAATTATTTTTTTTAATCTGTTCATCTTGTATTCATATAAAATTTAGAAATTTAGAATAATCTAAGAATTGAAAGGAACCTTAAAGGTAAATCAAATGCCTGCCCATATAAGCATCCTTTAAGCATCATTCCTGCAAAGTCCCCTTTTAGAAAGTCATCCAGAGTGTGTAATGCGTTCTGTGAGGAGGGACACACTACTTCCTTAAGGTTCTGGTTGTACTGCTGGACAGCTCTGTCCTTTAAAAAGTACCTTCTTAAAATGACTCAAGTGTGCTTTGTTGTGATCTACAAGATTCTTAGCTTCACTTCTGCCTTTTTGGCACCACACATAAATATAAAGTGGAAATATATTGTGTGTTCTTCCAACCTGTCAATCACCTCCACCATCGAGTTGCTCTCCTCTGGGGGAATTATAGTTTATGAATTTCCACTTTAAAGAGTAGTACATCCAATTAAACTACTAAAAGCAACTTTCAAATGTCACATTGTCAATGTTGAATGTAGCAAGATTGTTATCATCTGTGATCTGAGTTTCTGTTAACACAGCATGAGCTTGTGGTCAAATGAACAATTGGAAGGAAGGAAGGAAGGAAAGCAGGAAAGAAGGAAGGAAGGAAGGCAGGCAGGCAGGCAGGCAGGAAGGAAGGAAGGAAGGAAGGAAGGAAAAGAAGAGAAAAGAAAGCAAGCCAGCCAGCTAGCTATGCTTTGCCTCTGGCCTGCCAAACATGGCATTGTGCTCACTGAAGTCCTGCAAAGGAACATTCGGATTACCTAAGGCCGAGAAATCACTATTGAGAAAGGTGATTCTCATCCTCATAATGACCTGGATATCATCTTTTCATAGATGTACTTAGTAGCTAGGCTGGCTTTTGATGGCATCTACAACATGCCACTAAGTGGTTGAGTAGGCCACCAAAATCTTGCTTCTAAAGGATCAGAGTCTAACCTTGTCTTTACCATCAGTACCTGTACCTCTCAGTGT
>PVKE010028237.1:0-21067 GCA_004027555.1 Craseonycteris thonglongyai | reverse complement strand
AAGAGGTTGGATCAGCCCAATGCCTCTAGGTCTAGTCTAGTAAAATCTCTGGCTCTAAAACCATAAAGATGGTCTCTACACTAGTGGTGGAAACAGGTTGACCAACACAATTCAGACCCCAAACATTGGAGATGGTTTAGAACTAGAGAGGGAATGGGAGAAGGAATAGTAAAGACAAATGTATGTCCCAGTTCATAGGCACCCAGTAATGAATTCTGCCGGAGCTAATGCCCAATGCCCTATCATTGCATTTCCGTCAGACCACGTGGAAATCATCTGGCTTACAAATCCATTCATCCAGTCAACACACCAGTCACTATAATAGCGATGTGAGAAGAATTCTACTATCAGCTCTAAAGTAACACATTTGTACTTATTTTAAAAACTTTACAACTGATAAAGATATAACACAAAGATTCTCAGCAGAGACATCATGAAGAGATAATGCTTTGAAAGTAATTTGCTTTTGCCTTAGAAATGTACACTGGACTACTGCCCATAATAAGCATTTGTTTTCATTTAGTGTTTTTATACCTAAATGTAAACTATTTTGCTTATAATGTAAGCTAGAAAATACTTAAATAAAAGAAATATTAAGCTTCAAGAACAACAACAAAACTAAAATATGTGGCTTTACAAATATCATCCAACAGATTTACCAACATAAATTTTTATGAAGTCTCCTCAGATGGGAATGTTCCTTCTGTTGTGCACAATTTTGAAGATATTGGCCCCAAATTCATTTTCTCCATCAAGGTCGGTAAGCCTGTTTTAAGGATGGGAAATCAGGAGGAAGGGGAAAGAAAAAAATAAGGCCAGGAAGGAAAGAAGAAAGTAAAAAGTAGTTGAAATATATGAGTGGTTCTCAAACTTGAGTATGCATTAGAATTACCTGGAGAACTTATTAAAACACAGGTCACTGGGCCCCATCCCTAGAGTATCTGATTTGGTAAGTGTGGGGTGGGCCTAAAGATGTACATTTCTAGTAAGTTCCCGGGGATGCTGTTGATACTGCTGCTGTATCTGTCATACTTTGAGAAGCACTAAAATATGTCACAGAGAAGTAAACATCTGGGCTTTGTGCTACATTCTGTGTCTTGGGTAAGGGATATCTGATACGTTTTTGAAAGATAATATTCAACATTAGTAAATGGAATATTGATATAATCGTATTACTGTGGACAAAATTCTCTGGAATATAATTACTATGCCATTTTATCCTTGAAGACCACTTCTATTTAAGAAGCTTAAATACATTTAAATACATTTTGTACAGTTATGCTAGGTAGAATCTAGAAATATTTTTAAATCAGTTTCTATTGTCTATTAGTCCAAGTAATTATTAATCCAAAGATTGAGGTTATATGAGGAAAAATTAGTTTGTGAAAGTGACTTTTATAATATAACATTATAGAAACTTTAGACAGTAAAAAGAAAAAAATTCATCCAGAATTCTGAGTCTATACAATTTTGGGGGGGTTACATTTTCAATTAGTCTATTACATGGTTTCAACTCTGTAATTTGGTGATTAAAAAAAATCCCTTAAGAGTCTTTATTTATGATCCAGATACTAGAATTTATATAATATGCATGGTATTTGGCAACTACTTCTTTCATAAAGCATTTAGTCAATTAGTAGTAACAATAAAATAGCATTCATAGAGTATGGTATTGCCTTTGTGTCAAGGGCATTACTTGTGTTGGCTCATTTAATCCCAGATCACTGACACTGGCAGGCTTATTACTCCCATGGATGTTATTTTAAATACTTAACAACCAGCAAGGCATGAGCACTGGCCAATTAAAACAGACTCCCTATCAATGAAAACAGATGTTCTACCTGTGTACACCTGCTAAGTTGATTATCTTTGTTTTACTAAATGGGAAAAATGGAAGCACAGAGAGGTCCAGCACGTAACCCAAGCCATACTGCTAGTCAGAGGCAGAGAGGGACATCATGCCCAGCTCCATAGATGGTGGATGTTTATCACCATTTCCTAAGTCACAAATTACTTACTGGTTAGAATTGTAGATATTTTTCTAGGAAGTGAAACACAGAGACCCAAAGTGTGCCTCTAAAGTACAGACTCACTTTCTTGTGAACTCAAGCCTATCACTTAACGGTTGCTCTTCATCAAGACAGAGGTTATTGGTCACTTTCTTTGCAACATGTGCATGACGTACCAATAAACAGAATGTTTTCTTCCACACTATATAGGTGACAACAGGAAGTGTTCCAGTGAGCATGGCAGTCGTTGTCATCCATATCCCTCAGTACACCAAAGAAAGGAACCCACTGATGTACCTGACTGGGGTACACACAGATCAGGTAAGGGCAACCGAACTGCCTATAAAAATGAGCACTTTCAATATGGAAGCACTACGAGGTAGGGGTGATCATGTCTGACATCTTACAGTTGGGAGACTGTGTAGATAACCCCTGTGCATTCTGGGTGTCAATTTCTATGTCTGTGCATCCTGGGTGTCAGTTTCTAGCAGTCAGTTTCATACTAGAAGCAGAATAGTTATAAGAAAACAAATGTCTGATTCTAGGGATTTGCAGACGGCACCCATTACGGTATTTCTGAAGCCCCATCTTGGCCAGGTAATCTAGTCAGAGCGTGTTCCCAGAGTAGTTGGCTCAGAAGTGAGAGGGGTACCATGGTGGGAAACTGGCTCTCACTGTTGCATTTATTAGCTAGTCTTCAAGCTGTCAGCCTAGATTTCAGCCTGTAGTACTCAACCTTGGCCACTTATTTCAGTCACCTCAGTTGCTTATTAAATAAGAGTGATGCCCAGGCCCACCCGAGGCAGTTGAATCAGAATCTCTCTGGTTAAGGCTCTAGCCCTGGTGTTTGTCTTTAAAAGCCCCACAGTGTTTCTAATGTGCAGCCTGGTTTGAAAGCATTACTCTTGCCAAACCCATTGACATTGGTTGGCTCTGCAATCACCTTGCACTTACTTAGCTGGAGCTGATGTTATTCCTGTGGTGTGCATAAGTGACTACAGGAAATCAAAATCCTAAAATGTTCCACAGAAGAGAACCGTGAATTGAATCACTCACAGTATATCGTTATTATAGAATTATCTTCATCCCCTATGGGCTACAAGACCAGCACCACCCCATCAAGTCATGTCAGGAGCATGTGAATACTTCAAAGTTTACATTAGTTACAACAAGAAGTGTCGCCAGGTCAGCACAGTGAAGGAAGCCTAACAGTCCCTCCCCTGCCCTGACATGTGACAATCGGATTTCCTAACAAGTTGTAAGGGACATCCTAAACTGTTTCGCTTCCTGAGACTGATTTGATGTCCTTTTTTTGTAGGCTGGAGACATCAGTTGTAATGCTGAAATAAATCCACTGAAAATCGGACAAACGTCTTCCTCTGTATCTTTCAAGAGTGAAAATTTCTGGCACATAAAAGAATTGGTATGGACAGGGGAACAGTGTGACATTTCTTTTGGCAATTCATTGTTTCAGCTGGAAATTCCAGGACCATCTTTTCTCCTACCACCTTATATCATAGAACTCATTTGTCTTTGATGGCCAGTATGAATCAAGATTTAGAAATACATGCTCATACCTAAGTTCCTGGAATTATTAATATTACCTATGCCATTATAAAAGACATATTCCAGATTTCATGAAATCTAAAGGGCTCCATGTACAACTACTGTTTCTATGGTGTGCATTTTGGAAACACTGCAAAAAACTGTGAGGGAAGTAGGTTTGCAGTTTAGAGATCACTGGTGTCTTATTTAGCTGCTAGAATGCTTCTTTGGCCACCCTTCTCTGTTTCTTAATACTTTATTATTTCTTTCTTTGGGAAAGAGACTAGTCTAGCCTCTTTAGTTATTTAAATAACTAAACATTTAGCAAACAGTAAACCTATAGTTCTTGCCAATGAACAGCATTGAAATTCTGATTTGCTTTTATTGAAATTGTTTTATTTCATGATGGATGGGGGATTCAGGAAAATAGAATGAGATAGTTTCTATTTTTAAGTAATTATAGTATAGTTATAGTATAAATGTGGTATGAATATAATATGTAAAAGTGCCCAGTAGAAACTTCTCTCAGGATATGCCAAAATATTATACCTCAGCATTTTGCTTACTTTTGTGAAAATGTTTTGATTCTGTAAAAATGGTCACTAAATGGGAACAACATAAAACATGACAACAGAAAAAACAACAAAGAAGCAGCTAATGTTCTCCAGATATGTAACAGCTGGCCACTCCTTTTTAATTTTTTTTCAATTAGTTGACATGAACATCCTTCTCTATGCCTCTCTGCTTTCACCCACATGTAGATATGAATAATTAATATATATACTGTTACATTAAATGGACCATGCTACTTTTAATAGGCCAATATGTGATAGACTTCTTAAAGTAGACTTTATTTTTTGGAGCAGTTTTATGTTCCCAGCAAAAATTGAGTAGCAAGCACAGCAATTTCCCATTTACCCATTGCCCTTACTACGTACAACCTCCCTTACTATCAATATCCCACCACATCAGAGTGGTACATTTTTTTCAATTGATGAACGTACACTGACACATAATCACCCATAGTCTAGTTTACATTAGGTTCACTCTTGGTGTTGTACATACTAGCAGTTTGAGCAAATATATAATGACACGCACCCATCATTAATAGTATCATTCAGTGTAGTTTTACTGACCTAAAAATCCTCGGTGCTCCACATAGTCATCCCTCCCTCCCTCCTTGGCAACCACTGATTATTTTACTGTCAAGTTTTCTCTTTTAATCTAAGGATTAGGGATCCAGCTTTATCAGTTATATTTAATCACTAAATTGTACTGCATTTTCATATATCTATATTCAATAACTTACTTAACTAGTACATTGTTGTTTTATTTGTTTTTGCTTTTCCTCACTGTCAGAAATAGTAGTGCAATAAGCAGAGCTGGTGTACTTTCCTCCACACATTTATGACTATCTTCTTAGGCCTTCCACACAGATGGGAAATGGCTGGGACAAAGGATGTATACTTTTTACATTTTTGAGGCACAGTGCCAAAAATCTCTTGACAAAGAGTTAAAACTACTAGTTCACAAGATTGCCTATTTCCCTAGATCCTTCCCAGCACTGGGTTGTATCTAGCTTTGTAAAGTTTTAGCATTTATTTTTTAAAACCCACACTAACCCTCTCTTTTCTTTTACTATTGATCTAACCTGAAAGAACTGCAGAACTGCTTCCTGCAGTAACATTACCTGCTGGCTCAAAGACCCTCAGGTGAAGAGAGAATACTTCCTGAATGTGTCCACCAGAATTTGGAACAGGACTTTTGCAGCAGTAAGTATGCAGGGAATCACGAGGTTTCATTGTCAAGATATTCATACCCTTTGACAAAATTAGTATTCTGGATAATGTCAGCACAGTGCCACAATAACTGAGAGCAATTTGACCCTGGAAAGCAGTGTGCTCCCACCCCTTTCCAAAGCTTGTCCAAACTGGCTGTACCTCAGAATATCCTGGGGTGCTTGTAAAGCATCTGTTTCTTAGACTCCATGCCAACTACTGCATCAGAATGGTGTGAAGATCCCTTCTACTGCCCTTGGGGAACAAGGGGCTGCCTGCTCTGTCACTTTCCCCATGCTCTTGACATTTCTGACTTTGTCTCCTCTACCACACCCAGATCCAAAGGCACATGACCCTGTGTCCTTCCTTGAACTTCCAGCCAATTGTCTGATTGTTCTCAAATCCCCCAGTAGATGAATCTAACGTAAGGATCCATCTTCCTATATTAAAGCCAGGTAACCACTTTGCTATCCTGTTTTGCCCTTTCTCTGGTGAAAACCCAGTGTGCATACAACTTTTTAAGTCATCTCAAGCTCATGAAGAGTTTGAAGAAAGTGCCAAACTCTGTCAAGTGTTTTTTCCATTTGGCCAGTATAACAGTAGTGATGTCTGCTTTCAGCAGAGATTTTGGTAGCCAGAATTTCAATCAGGAATGAAAAATAAAAGGACAGACAGGGCTCCTTACATCTGATTGCACAGTGGCTAGCTGTTCCTCTCACCAACACTGGCTCAGATTCAGGCAGCAAAGTAGAATTTAGCTGAAACCTCCAGGGGGCATATCTATCTATCTCTCTGTCTCTGTCTCTGTCTCTGTCTCTCTCTCTGAATAAATCAGTGCTCAGGGTACTTACCAACTGGACTCTTTTTTTGTACCATTCCATGATCTCTCTAACAAACCCCACGCCTTGCTATGGAGTTTTGTGTAAGATTAGAGAACTAAACTCCCTCAGAACTTGTCCCTGGAACCAAAATATAAGCAATATTCTTGGATAGACATAATAGAAAGAGGAATGATGAAAGATGGGAGAGAGTGAAGGAGTAAGTTTTCCTCTTGCTTTATTTTGTTTTCTCATTAGTTGCATTTGCTTTCAAGCCTTCAGGACACCTAAGTCCTATAAGCTGCAAAGCCCGCCCTTAATTATACCATCATCCCAGCTGCTACAGTTCCATGCTGTTTCACCAACTGATTCTTGGCTCCTTGGATTTGAGGATCAAATGCTTTCATAGCAAACTTTGCCAGCTGGAAAGGAAAACTGACTGTGGCAAATCAAAATGCAATCATGCCTACACTGTAAAAAGCATTTTTTTTCTTGAGTTTGTTTAAAGCTACATCATTTTAACTGTAAGAGTTTTAAAAGTTGTCTTTCCAAAGGCTTTCAGAAGTAGCTGTTTCATTTCTGGGAGCAAAATTCTGAGGAAGTGTAATATTTATGTTTTTTCTTATCTAAACTGAGAAAATAGCCAAGTTACTGTAGTTTTATCAGTCCTGAACATCTTCCTGCTTTGTGAGTCAAACGTTTACCCCCACCTTGTTTTCAGCTATTTCAGCAACAAAGTGATGGATGTTCTCAGACTACCTAGGAGATCCAGTCTAAAATATGGATCTCATTTCCTGTAGTAGAACCCATTCATGTACCGGTACTGCCTTTCACCCTCTTTATGATGCAGTGCAAATCAACTAAAAACATTTCAAGAGATTTTATCATGAAGTGATTGCCTGGGTCTCCAAACTGATGGCATTGTTGACTGCCATTTGTAAGGGAAAGCCTGTTGAATGCTAGCTTCTTCACTCTCTAGATATTCATAATATACCTACCACAGGTTGTTGACCCTGCAAGACACTGTACCTGTGTAAAGGACCTGACTTTGAGGGGCACAAAGATCAGTTGTAAGGAAATGCTTTCATCTTTAGCCTACAGGGACTATGAAGCCAACATTCACTTACCTGGTATTTTCTAAAAATATAAACCATTTATCACTATTCATACTGTTTTCTCAATAATGTACATTTAAGAGAACAGGGATCAGGGTTAATTTCTGATGCAGTCATCCATATTGAGAAAATTAAGAAAAGCAATCAGACTGAGCCAGTGGAAATAGATTGCTCAATTTTTGGATATGCATTCTCTCTTTCTGGCCTCCAGATATAGGTTAGCAAATTACCTCATGGAGTAAATTAAATCATATGCCCTAGTAACCAGAAAAACTGAGTCCTAGTAGCCAGGCATGTGAAGTCAGTTCTTGAAAGTGGGCATTTTATTTCAAAGTAAGCATCAGGCCCAATATTTGCATTTTAAATAATATATATGTCAGTAATGTATCCACTGCAAAATATATTATTGTTCTACAATAGATCCAGGAATGCGTGTAGGTTTTTCTTTTGAGGTTACTGGAAACATCGTCATAAAATATATGTCCTTTCTATCTGTTTGTCCCAAATCAGTATTCTTGACTGACATGCTTAGATTAGGATATCTGAAATTAATACTCAGATATGCTAATCTAAGTATTATATTATTAATATATTATAATAATATAATACTATTATATAGCATGACAAAAGATTCAGGGTGTCTGCTGCTGATATGCATGACCAAATTCAAGTGTATTTTTTTTTTAAAGATTTATTTTATTGTTTCAGACAGAGTCAGAGAGACAGAGAGAAGGGGGAGGGCCCAGAGCAGTCTCCATAGTTGGACGTCATCAGTTTTCAACATGGTTTCGTTCCACACAGGTGGGCGAGGGCCATGCAGGGCAGGAACTGGGCTCCCACATGGTAGGCACGCCTCCTCAAGCCAGGGGCCGAGCTGGGGGTCAAGAACTGAACTGGGGGCCTCCCAGATAGGAAACACACCCCAGAGTTCAGCATTCCACATGGGCAGGGAACAGGATTTGATCCTTGGTCCCCAGGGTTGCAGAGTGAGCGCTTAACCCACTGAGCCATCCTGGCTTCCCTCAAGTGTATTTTTAAATAGTACTATTTACACATGTGTATCCAGGAGAAAAATTATCTTCCCTTTTTTATCTGATCTTCCATTCCATTATGTGGCTCATTCAGGTAAGTATATAAAAATATCAAGTTTGCAATTTCCCCTCATGTTGCAAACTTAAGTTTTTAAAAAATCTGATCTATGGTCTCTCCTAATTAAAAATTTCATTTCTAAACCCTTGTATTTCAACCCTGTTTTTAAATTACAATCACTTAAGACAGATGCTTTAGCCTACTGATGTCTGGACCCCATACCCCAGAGACTGGGTTTAATGTGCTAAGGCAGGGCCCAGTCATCCAGTTTGAAATTCCCTGGTACTTCTCATGTGTGGTCCTGTCACATATCACTGGTTTCAGCATGAAATTTTTTAAGTTTTCAGAATTGGCATTACTCCGTCACTTTCCACAAGGAAATTAATAATCATGTCGAGTCCTATGGGTTAACTTCTGCTAGGCTCAAACATACTCGTTATTCTTATGTTCCAGTCGACTTTCCAGACAGTACAGCTGACAGCCTCTGCAGAAATCGACACCTATAACCCTGCGATTTACGTGATCAAGGATAACACTGTCACGGTGAGCACATCACATCCTCCCTGAAGGTATTAGGGTCTATTATAGGCATAGTGTTTCTGAAAACTTAGAACAGTGTTCTACATATAAGTATTGGTGTCTTGCTGAAACTCTTAAAAATCTGATGTTTATTATGTTGGGCTTTTGGCAAGGGTGTATGCTACAGAAAAAGTTCTCTGATGTTAATGCTTACCTTCCTCCATGCACATCCCCCGCACCCCACCCCCAAATTAACAAAGCTGGCTCAAGAGAGATGGCCCAGTAAAAGGCACAACAAAAGGGCTCCATCTTGCTAGTGGCTATCTTCTGCATGTCCAAGCCATACCACCAGTTCCTTTTCCTCAGGTTTACACAAAACAGTCTAGGTCTTAGGTCATAAAATATAAGGCATGCTTATTTGAGCCACATATTGTATTTTGTATTGTTTAAAGAGAAGTGCTGAAGCATGCTTAATAAATTAGACATTTATTGGAGGGTTTCTTTCTTTTTTTAGTGGTAGTCCTTATAACTGGACACTGACACTGTGTGAAATATCCATTCATTAGGTCTTACAGTCTAGAAAGTCATAAATGTTCCCCTTGATTTAAAAAGGGGGGGGGCAGGGTTTGCAAAGAAATGTACTGTCAGAGAAAACAAAGGCTCACTGTTCCAAGGCCTGGCACAGGACAACTTTCCTTTGCATTGAATCTCTGGTTAGACTATGCCATATTTAGATATAGCGGGATTTCCATGACCGGCTAATCTGCTGGCAAAGCCCTGAGCATTTTCTTCCCAGAGCTTTTGTTAGAAATTGGAAAGCAGTGCAAGACTCTTCTGCGAAAGCTGGCCTGGCAGCTGGCCTCACAGCCTATGAACTTGGTAAAAAGCCAATGGCCTGTGAACTCTGGACCTCTCTCAATGCCTGAGAGTAGAGTTCGCAGCGCTGCTGTCCCCTTCTTATCCCAGGGAAAATGATTCCACACAATGAAGGATGCTTTGCTGCCTCTGGCGCAGGACCCTCCGTGAAGGCCCACACCCTCTCTTCAGAGGCTGGGGTGTGGAAATCCAGAAATAGAGCCAAAGGAAATGTGGTCTTCAAATTCAAAGTGCTATGAACTTGGCCTGGCAGAAATGTACTATAGATGTTGTAAAAGTCCATTTTAGACAGATGGAGTGTTCAGACAATACCTGGACCTCACTGAAGTTTGTTTGTTTTTTTCTTTTTTTTAGATTCACTATTAAATAGATATATTAATTGAAAATTCAAATTAGCAATTTTAATGAATCCTTTAGGAAATTTTTCTTGGTTTTCTTTGAACAATAATGATAAATAACAGGCCAACTATTTATTGTGTCCAGAAATTTTTTTTAAAGACTTATTTTATCGAGAGAAGGTAAGACAGAGAGAGAGAAGGGGATAAAGGGTTCAGGGCAGTCTCCATACTTGCACATCATTAGTTTTCTTTTGATATAGTTTCATTCCACACAGGTGGATGCGGGGCCTAGCCTCATGGATGGTGAGAACCTTCGCCACCATGGCGGTTACCAGTTATGTCGCAGTTCAGCATGTGGGTTTGCATGGGCAGAAGCCAGGATTCAATCCCAGACCTTATGGTTGTAAGGCAAGGGCTCAACCTATTGAGCTATCCCAGCATCTCCGAAAATATTTTTTGAATCCAAATAAATATCAGGTAATTTTTTGATTAATATTTGGAACCCAGGTAATAAATTGACATATTCCCTACAGGTAAATAAGTGACTCCTAAATTTATTTGAATCCCAGGCTCATTTAAAATCTGGTAACGAAAGTTTTATATTCATGGATTCCTATGAATCCATGGACTCATATTAGGAAATTTTGGAATGGAGAGAAGTAGAGATGAGACTACAATTAAGCAGTGAACTCTATGAATTGAACTTTATTCCTACATTTATAAAGCCTTATTTTAGTTTTTGTTTTTTGGTTTTTTTTAGTTTTTTTTAAATTTTTATTGTTTTTGACAGAGAGAGAGAGAGAAAACTGAACTGGGGAGGGTACTCCCCAGTTCAGCATATGGGTCCGCACGGGCCGGGGCCGGGACTCGATCCTGGGTCCCTGGCACTGCAAAGTGAGCGCTTAACCCACTGAGCCATCCCGGCTTCCCCTTATTTTAGTTTTTGAAGATACAAATAAGAAATACAGGGAAAGCTGGGATGGCTCAGTGGGTTAAGCGCTCACTTTGCAGCCCTGGAGCTCGAGTATTGAATCCCGGGCCTGGCCCTGGCGGACCCATAAACTATACTGGGGTGTGCCTCCAGTTCAGTTCTTGCCAGGGCCTATACAGGAGGCTCCTGGCCCAGTTCCTGCCCTGTGCAGCCCTGTGCCCACCTGTGGAGTGGAACTATATGGAAAACTAATGCTGTCAACTATGGAGACTGCTCTGGGCCCTCCCCCTTCTCTCTGTATCTCTCTGTCAAAAAACAATAAAAATAAATCTTTAAAGAAATATAGTTGGGAAAGCTGGGATGGTTCAGTGGGTAAAGTGCTCACTTTGAAGCCCCAAGGACCAAGGATCGAATCCCGGCCCTGGCCCATGTGGACCCATATGCTGAACTGGGATGGGCCCCCAGTTCACTTCTTGCCAGGACCTACGTGGGAGGCTCCCGGCCCAGTTCCTGCCCTGCGCAGCCCTGTGCCCGCCTGTGGAGTGAAACTATATGGAAAACTAATGTCAACTATGGAGACTGCTCTGGGCCCTCCCCCTTCTCTCTGTCTCTGTTTCTCTCTGTCAAAAATCAATAAAATAAATCTTTAGGGAAAAAATAAATAAATAAATATAGTCACCAAAAGCCAGATTTAAGTTTAACCACACTCATAAATTCTGTGGTAAAAAGTGTCTAATCTGCCACTGTAATTCAGTGTTAAAGCAAACATTAAGTTTTGTCCCCTTGTTTTGCTCCAAAATGTAGGTCTTTGAGAATACATTTTGTGAAGAAAATGGCTGTGATTCTTTCCACAATTAAAAAAACTATATATGTATCTATATATACATGGTTTTGTTAAAACTTATAGGGCAGCCATTGTTAAGTCACACAGCTTGCCAGGAAGTGTACATAAAGAGTCATAGGTAGTTGAATTGAGTCACTGAGAACGTTATTTTTAAAAAACAAAAACTGGTATTAACTTAAAGAATATGGGTTTATAATTTATCACATAACAAGGAGTTCAGCGGTAGGGCAGTTCCAGAGTTGATTTATTCTCGTGGCAAAAGATACCTTGCATCATCTGTGTGTGGGTATAGCTTTCTGTGTGGTGACAAGATGGCTAAACCAGCTCCAGGAATTATCTCAAGAGGAGAGACAGGGTGTCCAGAAGTAGGAAAAGGGGCAAGATCCTGACTTATGTACTTTTCTATGAATGAGGAAAACATTTCTAGAAGAGACAAAAACGTATATGTTATATATCTTGAAAGTATGATATTAATATGTGGGTAAATCCTACAATGCAAAATATTTTTCTTTTATATTTTAGCATTCTTGAACCATGGCTTTTTATATGAAACAGAATACATAAACCTACACTTTTTAAAAAGCTGTGTTAAACTACATTTTTCTTTTTGATAGTGTATGCATATAAATCAAGATTGATCTCGTTAAAAAAAAAAATCATAGGTAGCCTCAAGGACACTATTGTTGAAAAGGTCAACTTGAGCCCTGAGATATTACTTATACTTTATAACAATCCATATCAAGTAATCTTGAGTGGGAGTTAAGAGAAACCAGCATTTTAGGATGTACAAAGTTGTTGTTTAATACAGGGAATTTGGGTTGTTAATTTGTTTGACCTTTGACTCCCCTCCCCAAGACTGGGCTCCAAATGCTTTTCACGTGATGAAGAAACTGTATGCAAGAAACCAAAATTGCTATTTCATAAATAATTAATGCATCTGAGATTGTCAGAGATGACATATCTGCTAGATACTGATGCATTTAAAGGAAGGAAACTAGAAAAATTATATTCTTTTTTTTTTTAATATTATTATATTTTATTGTTAAATTTAATGGGGTGACATTAGTTGGTAACAATCAGACAGTTTCCCAATGTACAACTCCACATCACATCACCCATGCATTGCATTATGTGCCCAGCTGCCAGAATCAGGTCCCCCTCCAACCCGATATATCTGGTGCCCACTCCCCCCTCCCCACACAACTCTCCCTCTCCCCTCGAAAAATTATATTCCTTGACTGTACTTTGCAGGTACATTTTCTCTATAACTTGTACTGTACAATGTTTAATTGAGGAACATGATCATGAGCAAGTTATATCACCTTTCTAAACTAATTTATAAAATTAGAATTTGACTAGATCATCTTACCTTTTTTGGTGCTAAAATTAGTTCTCAATTGTTGTGTATATACATTTACAGATTCCCATTACGATAATGAAACCCCATGAGAAAGCTGAAGTTCCAACCGGAGTTATAGTAGGAAGTGTAATTGCTGGAATCCTTCTGCTGTTAGCTCTGGTTGCAATTTTATGGAAGGTAAGAAAAGTTTCTTGTTTAAAAATAGGGGGACTCCTAAAGACCTCTGTCTTGAATTTCTTGGTCAAACAGCAACTTTTAAGTTTTGTATGGCACTTCCTCCATCACAAGAGAAAAGGCAATTCAAGTTTACATTCAAATCTCACCCATGTCCTTGAAAACAATCAGTCAGGATTTTATCTTCTTGGTGTTGGTCCGATCCTTCCTTTTCCCCCAGCCTTCCTTTCTTCCATACCCATTTATATTCAAGTGGGGAGAAGCAGACTCTGAAAAACTGAACTTAATGCAATTCAGTACAACTCTCTGGGTGTTGGTTTCCTCACTAAAGAGCTGATGCCGGGTCAGTTCAGTACCCCAGTGATTCCTAGGGGTGCATCAGGGAAAGTGGGCAGCAGAGGGGGAACCAAGGCCTCCCATACAAAATAAGACGAAGATGGTAACATTTTTACATCCTCTTACAGCTTGGCTTCTTCAAAAGAAAATACGAGAAAATGACCAAAAATCCAGATGAGATCGATGAGACTACAGAACTCAGCTGAACCAGCCAGTAGTTCTCACTGCCCTGGAACCAGGCAGCACCACAGCCAGGTTTTGCTATTTGTGTGAATGGGTATTTTGTAATCCCATTGTTTTATAATGTAATAGGTAAACTAGCCTGAGATTTTTAAGAAAACTGCTTGAATAACTGGTGGGAGCTGAGAGTATGCCTCCTGCAGAAGAAATCTCCATTTAAGAGGGAGGAGGGTGTAGAGGAGTCTAGAAGCCAAAGTATAAAATTTTACTTAAAATCCTTATCAACATACATAGTAAAATCCTTTCTGTTGGAGGGCCAGCTTGTGCCAGTGGAAGGAGGAAGTTTCCTTTCTCTTGGAGGATGTACAGCTGCCTTGCCTGACTGGCAGGGACCTAGTAAATGTTTAAAAGATGAGTAACTTCTTTAGCATTTTTCCTCCTTCCACACTGAACCACTCTCCTGTCTCCTGGTGCCCCATGTCCTAGAAGCCCACGGAAGCCTGTTTCCTTTCCAGTAGCCCTGAGTTATCCACTGTCCCTTAACCCTCATCCAACTCTACCTGTCCCTCAGGGCAGCTGTTTTTCACTAGGTGTGACTAGGAAAAGTCATTGGTTTAACTTACACACTTGCGTGAATTATTACTATATAATCCCCTTAACTTATTTTCATTTACTGCTAAACAAGTAAGAGAAACAAGCCTGAGTGAATTTCTAATTGTTGGAATTTCAGGCAGTGTAAACAAGGTAAAGTAAACTGTCTCTGGAATTTGCAAGAAGGTACAAAGAGACACTGGAAACCACCCAGTTAGCAGGTGCATCTCTGTACTTGTCTTTCTCCAGAGGACTTAAAACTTCCAGAATGACTTTCACTCTGGCAAGTTTGCTCAGAAAATATTATAGATTCTTAGGTTCCCAATTCTAAGAGTCTTATTTGGTCCGATTGGGATGAGCCCAGTAATCTATCTTTCAACAACTACCCAGTCATTATTATGGGAATGAACCAAGCTGAGGAATACCACCCATTTGTTCTTTTGTACCTTCTTCTCTGTATTTCTGAGCCCACACATTCTTGAGGATGTGGAGCTGGGAGGGAAAGGGCCCAGGCAAAAGCAGTGGGCACTCTGCAATATCAAAAACTGCATACCCAATGCTTCAGACAAGTCACTCCACCTTGATAAACTTCATTGTCTCCATTATAAAATGGGAAGACTGGGTTGGAGCTCAGCAGCGACGCTTTTAGCTTTAGGAGTCTAGGATCTGGATTTCTTATACTAAGAATGAACAGACAGGCTTCCAAGAATCTGACTCTGCAAAGACAGAGGAAAACAGGTCTGTGCCCACGGGCAGATGTCCCTGACTGGCCCCTGTGAGGGCAGTCCAGAGCTATGCGCACAGTCTAATGAGTTATTTTGTATTTCATAAAAAAAAAAAAATCTGCCATAAAATGTCAAGGGTTTATAGCAAAAACAGCATGGTATTTTCTAGTTATAAATGCTACAGCCCAATTCTTAAAACAGCTATATGGATTCAAACACTGTTTAATTCTGATAAAAATTTTCTTCAGAAAATGTGGAGAAGAAACTGGTAATTAAGTTGATAAAGTGTATTTAATAATCCATGTAACTACTGTGTAAATATGTACATATACTAGTTCTTCAATATGCAATACAAAGAACTGTAGCATGCCATCTTGTTTTACTGTCTCACCTCTTTCTGATAAGCACTAAACCAAGTTCCCATACACACAGTGAGTTAGCTGGAGATCTTGGGCAAGCCTTAGCTCAGGAAATCTGCCTCAATGGCATTGTTCCCGTGAAGTAGTTGGATTATTAGAACTAAAAAATTAGGCACTTGTTGCTGCACCATTTATAACAGTAGGGTAGGTTTTCTAACCCTGGCACTACCGACATTTGGGGCCAGGTAATTCTTGCAGGGACTACCCTGCGTATTGATGGACGTTTAGCAGCATCCCCTGGCCTTACCTACCAGATGCCAGGAGCACCCTCTGTGCCCAGTCTTGACAATCAAAAAATGTCTCCAGATATTGAATGATGCCTCCTGGGAGGCAAAAGCACCCCTATTGAGAACCACAACACTAAGCAAAGGGCCCAAATAGGCAACTTCTGTTATCCCATCAGTGGTATGAGGCAGAGGCTCTAGTTCTCAATAGAGTAGTATTTCTCATGCGCTTTTAAGCAAAGGTGAGTATTCATACAAGAAATTGAAGAAAAATAAAACAAAAACAAAAAAAGTTTCTGAAAAATCAGTTATGTGTTCCTATTCAGCCATACTTTTGTTTTTAAACCACAAGAGCATGTGGCTTAAAAGATGACATCTTAAAGTTTCCGTTTCATAAATGGTGTCTTCTAGGCAAGATCTATTGGAATATGATGAAAACAGCTACTTCATGCATTGCTGCCAAAAAAGCCTTATAATATAGAATAAAACAGTTTGTGAAGAAACTGCATTGAATCTTGAAATTGTACATTGCTCATTTTAGCAGCAAAATGAGAACATCTAACTAGACAAAGGCTTTCTAGAGGGCAGTGCTATTTTTACAAAATAATAAAAGTTATTAACTGTGAAAAGAAAACTAAACCAACTTTTCACACAAGTGATTATACTAATAGTTATTACAGAAGATATAATTTTATAGTGTATTTATCTATTCTGATGTACAGCTACAACTTAATATAGGAAAAGCTCATAAATTAAGACATCATTCAACAGAAAGCAGGATTCCTCAAACTGAGCTGCCTGGCCCATCTTTACTATTTCTATTTGCACAGAGAAAACAACTGTATACACATTTTAGGACTATGCCCTTTGTGTACATTAACACATACCTATTTTAAGCAATCTGAAAGACTAAATATCTAAGAGGTGAAACGTACACATGGGGGTAAAGTTTGAATAAAAATGTAAATTACATCTCTGAACCTTAAAGAACAAAAAATGTAGTCATTATGTAAATATAAAAAGATGGTTTCATATGCACCTGATTTATTTTGTCAGATAATGTCAAAATATAAATGTATATATTGCACAACTGTTAGAATTGTATATTTTTTAAAGACAACCTGTCTTGGATATTTTCTTTATACATAATGTATAAATCTTTGTTAAGATATAATAAGTATATTGTTTTTAACTAGTTATGTTTTTTTCGGTCCACCAAAAATATGAAAACGAATGTGTGCACATTTGTACATTGAGCTATGCAATTCATTTGATTTCTGAGAAAAATCAAATTGGAGTATTAATCAATATAAATTACTTAAGAGCTTTTCTCATATTAAAGTATGAGAATCAAATAGAAAAGTATTTAGTTGTAGACTACTCTTTTCATACCACATTACTGAATATCACTAAAATCGTTTTGAAAATAAAGCTGTTTACTTTGGATTTAGAATTTTATGGCTTATATATTTCACTATATTTATCTAAAGCACTCACTGCTTCAAAATACATTCAAGACTTAAGAGAGAGGATGTATTAGTCTCTTACTTTACTAGCAGTCACCACAAGGATGTTTTGTGGGAACCTTAGACTGCCGTCACAGTTTAGGAAGTAAGTGTAAAGCTTGCTCCGCACACTGTGGGCCACACATAGGCATCACCTGGAGCTTGTTAAATATGCACATCTCAGGTGCCACCTAGAGCACCTGAGATGTGCATACTGAATTCTAATGGAGTTTAAAGAGGTCCCCAGATAATTCACATTATGTTCAAATTTGAGAAGCACTGCTCTAAGGCACGACTTATCTCTTGAAATAAACATGTGCTTGGACTAAAGAGGGAAAAAAGTCAGCCAAACTGCTGCAACCTGCAAAAATAGTCACCATAGTTGTGTGTTTTTTAATTAAGTAGCAAACGGGGGTTACCAGTAAATATTTTTATTATAAGGATTACAGTATTTTTCTGGGTATGAGATGATACTTTTGTCTGAAATTGTTAAACCAAAAATTGGGGGTTGTTTTATATACATGGGAGTAACCCAGGTATTGATTTCTTAATGTCGGGTTAGAAAAACAGGAGTTGACCTGTGGAATGAAACTCTATCAAAAACTGATGTACAACTATGGAGACTGCTCTGGTCCCTACTGCCTCTCTCTCTCTTTGTGTGTCTCTCTCTCTGTCAAAAAAGCAATAAAAGAAAAAGGGAGGGAGACAGGGAAGGAGGAAGGAGTTGCTTATATATGAGGGTGTCTTATACACAAAAAAGCACAGTAAATATGCTGAAATGAATGTACTGACATTATAAAAAAAGGATACATAACAGACTCAGACTGGCCATCACTGTATAGATGGTACCTTAGTGCAAGGGCTGGATGGTATGTGCTGCCATTCACATCAAGGCACAAACGTCTCCCAGTGCCTCCTCAATACTGCCCATTTCAGTTCTGGTAAACCAAGTCATAAGGGTGCTTACAGCAAGAATCACCACCAGTTAGTGTGTTTGGTATGCATCATGCTTTAAAATACAACTTTGGAGAAAGAACATTAGTATTTGTCTGTCACAGAATAGGTTAGGAAGTGCTGCTAAAAACCTGTATTAAAGCTACCACTTTGTCCCAAATTGGAAAATAATTTTATATTTACTCATTTTTAAAAATGAATTTCTTTTACTTATTCTGCATCACCTTTTTAAAACTACAAATAGCATTTTTAAAAACTCCTCCCTTGGTCTATCATAACCATTTATTATTTTAAACTAAGAAACATACCAATTAAAGAACAAAAGTCATCTTGTTCAAAAGTAGGGACTAACTTTCATCTAAGGACCACCCCAACCTAACTTACTTAAAAAAAAAAAAAAAGCTTCCAACAAACTGAACTTTTTGGTACTGTGCAAAGTAACAACTACAAATCTAGTAAAACTCGGTTGCTCTTATTTATGCTAGCCCCGGCTCTCGTGCCCTCTGCTGGATGAGCTATGTAACTACCCACGAATCACCACCTACGTCTAGTTACCTACCATCTGTCAACATACAAACTTATTACAATACATTCCTGTGACTAATTTTATAACTGGAAGGTCCTACCTCTTAACTCCCTTCACCTATTTCACCCACCACCAACCCCTCTCTAGTAACCACCAGATTGTATCTGAGTCTGTTAACTTCTTTGTTTTGCTTGTTCATTTTTTTTACATCCACATATTAAATCATATGGTATTTGTCATTCTCTGACTTATTTCACTTAGCATAAAACCACACATCCAGAAAGGGGTTAATATTCAAAATGTACAAACAACTTATACATATTATCAAAAACAAAACCCAATTAAAAAAATGACCAGAGGACTTGAACATTGTTTCAGAGAAGACACACAACACAGATGACCAGCAGGCATATGAAAAGGTGATCAACATCAATGATCAGGGAAATGAAAATCAGCCACAATGAGTCATCACCTCACACCAGTTCGGATGGCTATTATCAGACAAAAATTAATGAGGAGAATGGAGAAAAAGCAACCCTCATGCACTGTTGTTGGTAGCAATGTAAACTGGTGTAGCCACTATGAAGGTTCCTCAAAAATTTAAAAATAGAACTACCACACTATCCAGCAATTCCACTTCTGGGTATTTATCCAAAGAAAATGGAAATACTAATTCAAAATTCAAAGAGCTATATGAACCCTCACGATCATAGCAGCATTTACAATAGCCAAGATAGGGAAGCAACCTACATGTTCACTGAGAGGTCTTTAAGCATATTCAATGCTCAGTTAATTATGTAAGATGTCATAGGATGGAGGTAGGGAAGGGAGTGGAGAAATTTTGCACCTACTCATTCAGTCACACATTTGAGCATCTATAAACAAGACTACAACTACAGGCCTCAGGTGTGTGATTTGGGGCACAATACTATCAACAGTACTTTTGAGTGCATGTGCTGGTTAGATAATGTGGTGACAGACAAAAGTCCTGGACCTCAGGAAGTTTATATTCTAGTGACGGAGATAAACTAATAAATGTAGTACATCAAGTAGCAGTGCCACAGCTAAATGTAAAGCAGAATAAGGGAACAAAATTCCAGTTTTAAGTAAAATAGAGAAGGCTCTTTGAGGAGGTTAACATTCAATCAGGGACTGAAATATAGTGAGGAGCAGACTATGGGAGTATCTGCAGGAAGAGCTGGTAAAGGCCCTAGGCAGAAAAAGCCTACCATATACCAGTCACAGCAAAGCAGGGAACCTGGAGAAGGAGAGGTAAGAAGGGTAGGCAGGAGCCCAGTCGTGTAGGTTGGAGGCCATGGTGAGGACTGAGGTTCTAGGATATGATTAGCTAGCAGAAGTTTCCAAGTAGGATGCTGAAATGACCTAAGTGGGACACAGAAGAGTGGCAGCAGCCCACAGCATCAGCCCACAGCAACAGCCCAAGAGAAATGGAGCGGTTGCTTGGATGACAGATGTAGCAGTGGAATGAGGAAGTAGTAGTTGAATTCAAAACCTATCCAGGAACCTGTTCTCTAAGTTTCCAGTAGCTTCATTCAGAGATCTGAGATTAAAGTTTCTTAACCACGAGTTGTCACAATACTGAAAATGTATTGCAAAGCTAGACATCATATCCAAAGGACAAACATACCCATGAAGCCACAAAACACTTTACTCACCATCTGCTCTTACCTTCAAAGATAAAATTTTCATTTTTCTGTTGAGAAGTACACCGTAAGTAATTTGAATTTCCTACTTCTTAAGTAAATTTGCCTAGCTGTCATGCAAAGCCACAGTTCTCAAGTGACTTTGAAATCTTGCAGGCAAATCTGCTTCAAGGCTAATTTTTTTTTTTTTTTTAACTTACAGTTACTATTCTAATTACTTGAGCAGCCAAGTTACAGACAGAAAAGCTGTGTCAGAGTAACACTAACTAACCCTTTAATATCTCAACCACCAATTAACTCTGCCACTCCTAGGAAAGTGAGGGTCAAAAAAGACCCAATTTAAGTCCAGTGCAAGGCACTAAAAGCTTAGAGATGTTCATTCCAACTTCTGTATGCCCCAGATTAACTTGTTAACCTCTATATTGGAGCTTTAAAAGCATTAAGTCTGTGTCCCAGACTTAGAATAAAGCCTGCTTAATGACGACTTGATTCTTTAAAACATGTTTAGAGAATGGTTTTTTAAAAAGATAATTACCATCAATAAAGA
>PVKE010028236.1:0-11351 GCA_004027555.1 Craseonycteris thonglongyai | reverse complement strand
TACAGATATATGAAAAAATGCTCCACTTCACTAGTAATTAGGGAGATGCAAATAAAAACCACAATGACATACCATCTTACACCTGTTAGAATGGCTATAATCAACAAGACAAGGGATAACAAGTGCTGGAGAGGCTGTGGACAAGAAGGAACCCTCATACACTGCTGGTGGGAATGTAAACTGGTACAACCACTATGGAAGGCTGTATGCAGATGCCTCAAAAAGTTAGGAATGGAATTACCATATGACCCAGCCCTCCCTCTACTGGGCATCTACCCAAAAAACCTGAAAACCTTAATCTTTAAAGATGTTTGTACCCGCATGTTCATCGCAGCACTGTTCGCAGTGGCCAGAACATGGAAACAACCAAAATGCCCTTTGATAGATGAGTGGATAAAGAAGATGTGGTACATTTACACAATGGAATACTACTCAGCGATAAGAAATGATGAAATACAGTCATTTCTGGCAACATGGATGGACCTAGACACCATCTTATGAAGCGAAAAAGTCAGACTGAAAGAATCCGGAAAAATATGACCTCATTTATAGGTGGAATATAAAACTGAAAGTTACAAAGACATAGAGACCTATGGACACACTCAATAACTTGGTGATTGCCTGAGGGAAGGGGAGGAGGGGGCAGGGAGAGAGAAAGGGGAGGTGGGAGAGGGCACCAGCATTATGGACACACTCAATGGTTTGATGTTTACCTGGAGAGGAGGGAGGAGGGGGGAGGGAGCATTGTGTGGGGAGGGGGGAGTGGGCACCAGATATATGGTGTTGGAGGGGGACCTGATTCTGGGAGCTGGGCACATAATGCGATGCATGGGTGATGTGATGTGGAGTTGTACATCGGGAAACTATCTAATTGTTACCAACCAATGTCACCCCATTAAATTTAACAATAAAATATAATAATATTTAAAAAAAAGCAAGTTTTACAAGTAATAAATAAGAATAGTCTATTCAACAAAAGATTGGCTTTAGAGCAGCACGTAATACTAGCAGAATAACTTATTTGTAGAACGTTTACTACCCACTATACACTTTCATAAGACCTTTTTCATTTAATCTTCATAATATTCCTATGAAGCTAATACTACTGTATCATCACCATTGTTCAAAAGGTGACCCTGAGACTCAGAGAAGTCAAGTCACTCGCCTCAAATCATATAACTTAACTAGTATGGTCAGTGCTGTTTCTCAGATTTTAACAAATTCAGTCTAATTTTAAGCCCAGATTCTATTATTAGTTACATGTGTATAATAGAACATAAAGTTTAGATGTTTACAGCTCTTATGTAGTGATAACCCCTACAGGTCTATTTCCCTTTTGATACCTTATATAGCTATTATTATAATACCATTGACTCTATTCCCTGTGTTGTGCTCTACATCCTATGACTATATATATATATATATATATATATATGTAATTGTTGACATTAAACATTAATTTATATTACTTTCATGTGTACAACACAGTGAGTAGGCATCTATAATTTATGAACTGTTCTCCTTGATGGGTCAGTAGTCCACCTGATACCCTGCATAACTTTTTTGACATTATTGTCTGTTGTCCAAACTGTACCTCATAACCACTATGTTTCTACCAGTTTGCATTGCCCAATCCCTTCACTCTTCCCACTCATTCCCCCATCCTACCTCACATCTGACTCCATAAGTTGGAGTCTATTTCTGTTTTAATTGTTTGTTTATTCTGTTCTTTAGATTCCATATATAAGAGACATCATATTATATTTGTCTTTCTCAGACTGACATATTCACTTAGCATGATAACTTCTAGCTCCATTCATGTTGCAAATGGTAAGGTTTCATTCTTTTTTATGGCGAAGTAATACTCCCTGGAGTAAATGTACCACAATTTCTTTAGCCAGTCATCTATTGATGGGCATTTATTGTTTTCATTTCTTAGCTATTGTGAAAAATGCTGCAGTAAACATAGGAGTGCATATATTTTTTCAAGTTAGTGTTTTGGATTTCTTTGGATGAATACCCAGGAGTGGAATTACTATATCATAAAGTAGTTCCATTTTTAATTTTTTGAAGAATGTCTATACTGTTTTCCATAGTGGCTGCACCAATTTGCAGTCCCACCAACAGTGGACAAGGGTTCCTTTTTTCTACAACCTTACCAATATTTGGTGTTGGTTGATTTATTGATGACAGCCATTCTGATAGCTGTGAGTTGGTATCTTATTGTGGTTTTAATTTGCATTTCTTTTATGATTAGTGATGTTGAGCATCTTTTCATGTGTCTATTGGCCATCTGTATGTCCTCTTTGGAGAAATGTCTATTTGGGTCTTCTGCCCATATTTTTGGTGGGGGGGTTAATTTTTCCCGCCTTTGGTATTGAGTTGTATGAGTTTCTTATAAATTTTAGATATTAACCCTTTATTGGATGCCTCATTGGCAAATATCTTCTCTCATTCTGTAGGATATCTTTTGTTTTGTTGATGATTTATTTGCTATAAAACAAACAAACAAAAATGTTTTAGTCTGTTGTAGTCTCATTTTTTGTTTTTTCCTGTTTCCCTTGCCAGTGGAGATACATCACTGAAAATATTTCTAAGGGTAATTTCTGAGAGGTTACTTTCTATATTTTCTTCTAGAAGTTTTATGGTTTCAAGTCTTATATATAAGTCTTTAATCCATTTTGTGTTTATATTTGGATATGGTATAAGAAGGTGGTCCAATTTCTTTTTCTTTTCTTTTTTTTTTTTTCATGTATCTGTCCAATTTTCCCAATACCATTTATTGAACAGACTAAATTGACCCCAATGTAAATTGTTACTTCCTTTGTCAAAAATCAAATAACCAAATAGGCATAGGTTTATTTTTGGACTCTCTCTTCTGTTCCAGTGATCTATGTATCTGTTTTTATGCCAATATCAGGTTATTTTGATAATTGTGGCCTTGTTCTATAATTTGATGTCTGGTAGCATGATTCCTGTAACTTTCATCTTCTTTCTCAGGGTTGCTGTGGTTATTCTAGGTCTTCTACGGTTCCATATAAATTTGAGGATTATTTGTTCTAATTCTGTGAAGAATGTCACTAGTATTTTTATAGGAATTGCATTGAATCTATAGATAGCTTTGAGTAGTATGGGCATTCTAACTATATAAATTCTTCCTATCCATGAGCATGGTATGTATTTTTATTTATTTGTATTATTTTAAATTTCTCTCTATATTGTCTTACAATTTTCTGAGTACAGTTCTTTTACTTCCTTGGTAAAATTTATTCCTAGATATTTTTTCAAAATATGATTATAAATGGAATTATTTTTTTAATTTCTTTCTGCTACTTTGTTATTGGTCTATAAGAATGCAACCAATTTCTGGATATTAATTTTGTACTCTGCTACTTCATTAAATTCATTTATCAGTTCTAATAATTTTGGGGTGGAATCTTTGGGGTTCTCTCTATATAGTAGATCACCTGCAAATAATTACAGCTTTACTTCTTCCTTTCCTATTTGGATGCCTTTTACTTCTTTTTCTTGTCTGATAACTGTCTAAGCCTTCCAGTACTATGTTCAATAAGAGTTGGGATAGTGGGCATTCTTGATTTGTTCCTGATCTTAAGGTGAATGCATTTAGTTTTTCCTTAGTGAGTATGGTTTTAGATATGGGTTTATCATATATAGCCTTTATTATTTTGAGATATGTTTATTCTATTCCCACTTTACTGAGAGTTTTTAATGTAAATGGCTACTGAATTTCATTGATTTCTTTTTTTGAATCTATTGACATGACCATATGATGTTTATTTTTCATGTTGTTTATGTACTATAGCATGTTAATTGATTTGTGTATGTTGAACCAACCCAGCATCCCAGGAATCCCACTTGATCATAGTGTGTGATCTTTTAAATGTGTTGCTGAATTCAATTTGTTAATATTTTTTTTGAGAATTTTTGCATCTGTGTTCATTAAGAGCATTGCCTTTAGTTGTTTGATTTTTGCTTTTTTTTTGTTTTTATTCTTGTTTTTTTGTTGTTTGGTTTTTGTTTTCTTTTCTTTTATGTAGTGTCTTTGCTTTTGGAATTAGAGTAATAATGGCCTCATAAAATGAGTTTGGAAGACTTCTCTCTCTCTTCTTGAAATTTTTGGAATAGTTTGAGGAAAACATGTTAATTTCTTTTTTGAATGTTTTGTTAAATTCACCTGTGAAGCCATCTGGTCTGATTTTTGTTTGTTGGGAGTTTGTTGATTACTGACTCGACTTCATTGTTAGTAATTGACTCGTTTAGATTTTCTGTTTCTTTTTGATTCAGCCTTGGAAGCCTATATGTTTCTAGAAATCTATCAGTTTCTTTCAGATTCTCCAATTTGTTGGCGTATAGTTGCTCATAGTATTTGCTTATAATTTTTTGTACTTCTGTGGTATCTGTTTTCACTTCTCTTTTGTTTCTCATTTTATTTAGTTGGGCCCTTTCTTTCCCTCTCCTCTTATTTACTATTTAGTTGTTTTTTTTTTATTTGTTTTGAGTCATCCGGTTAAAGGTTTATTGATTTTGTTTATCTTTTCAAAGAACCAGCTCCCTGTTTCATCAATCTTTTGTATTATCTTTTTAGACTCAATTTTTTTTTTTATTTCATCTCTGCTTTTTATTGTTTCTTTCCTTGTACTCACTTTGGGTTTGTATACTGTTCTTTTTCCAGTTTCCTAGGTATAAGGTTAAACTATTTGAGATTTTCTTGTTTCTTTAGGTAGGCCTGCATTGCTATAAATTTTCCTCTTAGGGCTAGTTTTGCTGTCCTATAGATTTGGGGTTGCTGTGTTTTTATTTTTGTTTGATTGAAGGTACCCTTTGACTTCTTCCTTAATCTCATTGTTGACCCATTCATTGTTTAGTAGCATATCATTTAGTCTTCATGTGTTTGTGTGGTTTTTGTTAGTTTGTTTGTTTATTTGTTTGTTCCTCTTGTAGTTGGTTTCTAGTGTCATGCTATTGTGGTCAGAGAATATACTTGATATGACTTCAATGTTCTAAAATTTATTGAGGCTTGTTTTGTGGCCTAACATGTGATCTATCTTGGAAAATATTTTATGTGCACTTGAGAAGGATATATAGGGGTGTCCCAAAATTCACGCAAGATTTGAATTTTGCGTCATTTGTACGGTAAAGTGTTGCCAACAAAAAAAAAAAGACAGCATGACAACTGACAGTTTGGGGTTATTAAAAATGGAGTGCTACATGAAAGAACAATGCGTTTTCATTGTTGAGCAATGAAAATTTACAATTTTTAATTATAAACCTGTGTTTTTTATCAAAATTACTTCTTGCATGAATTTTGGGACACCCTTGTCTGTTGCTTTGGGGTGAAGTGCTTAAAATCTCAGTTAAATCCATCTGGTCTAGTGTGTTCTTTAAGGCTACTGTTTCCATGTTAATTTTTTATCTGAGAAATCTTTCCATTGGTGTCAGTGGGGTGTTAAACTACCCTACTATGATTGTGTTACTGCTGATGTCTGCCTTTATGTCAGTCATTATTTGCTTTATTTATTTATGTGCTTCTATGTTTAGTGCATAAATGTTTAAAAAATTGATGTCCTCTTGTAGGATTGACCCCTTTATAAATATGCAATGTACTACTTTGTCTCTTGTTATAGTCTTTGTTTTAAAGTTTATTTTATCTGATATAAATATTGCTACCCCAGCTTTTTTCTCATTTTCATTTGCATGAAATATCTTTTTCCATCCCTTTACTTTCAATCTATGTATGTCTTTCCTTCTGAGGTGAGCCTCTTGTAGACAACATATGCCTGGTTCTTGTTTTCTTATCCTTTCAGCTCCCTTATGTCTTTTGTTTGGAGCATTTAGTTCATTTACATTTGAAGTGATTATTGATAAGTACATAGTCATCACTGTGTTATTATAATATTTATGTTTTTTTATTTGTTTGATTTCTCTTTTCTACTACTTAAAGAAGTCATTTTAACATTTCTTACAACACCTGTCTGGTGCTAGTGAATTCCTTTCGCTTTTTCTTGTTTTGGAAGCTCTTTATCTCTCCATCAATTTTATGATAGCCTTGCTGGTTAGAGAAGTCTTGATTGTAGGGCTTTTGTTTTTCATCATTTTGCATATTTCCTGCCACTCTCTTCTAGTCTGCAAAGTTTCTGTTGAGAAATCTACTGATAGTCTTATGGGAGCTCCCTTATAGGTAACTAACTGCCTTTCTCTTTTTTTAAGATTCCTTCTTTTTTTTTTTTATTGTTTTTGACAGAGAGAGAGAGAGAGAGAAAGATACAGAGATACAGAGACAGAGAGAGAAGTTCAGCACATGGGTCCACATGGGCCGGGGCCGGGATTCGATCCTTGGTCCTCGGCACTGCAAAGTGAGTGCTTAACCCGGGGGTGGCGAACCTATGGCACGCGTGCCCAAAGTGGCACGTGGAGCAATTATTTCGGCATGCGGAGCTGTGAATACCATTTAAAAAATTATTGTTTATACTCTTATAGACATAAAAATAATCGATACTTCTATCTCACTCGATGGGTTGGCATGCGAGTCGATCAAGTATACTCTTATTTTATAAACTTTGGCACTCAATCGCCAAAAAGTTCGCCACCCCTGGCTTAACCCATTGAGCCATCCCGGCTTCCCCAAGATTCCTTCTTTATCTTTAACCTTTGCCATTTTAATTATGATGTGTCTTGTTGTGGTCCTGTTTGGGTTCATCTAGACTGGGACTCTCTATGCTTCCTGGGCTTGTGTGTCTATTTTCTTCACCAAATTAGGGAAGTTTTTGATCATTATTTCTTCAAATAGGTTCTCCATCCTTTGCTCCCTTTCTTTTCCTTCTGGGACTCCTATGATATGAATGTTGTTATGCTTCATATTGTCCCAGAGGTCTCTCAGGATTTTCTCATTTAAAAAAAATTCTTTTTTCTTTTTGCTCTTTCAGTTGGGTATTTTCTTGTCTTCCAGATCACTGATTTGATTTTCTGTTTCATTAACTTGTTAATCCCTTCTAGTGTAGTCTTTATTTCAGTTATTTTATTTTTTTATTCATGATTGTTGTTGTTTTTTTATGATTTCTAAGTCCTTTTTTATGGTTGCTACCTCTTTGTAGAAGTTATCATTAAGTTCTTTAAGCATTTTTATAAACTGTGTTTTAAACTATGGTATGTTGATTGCCTTCATTTCATTTAACTCTATTTATGGAGGTTTCTTGTTCTTTTATTTAAGACATGTTTCTTTGTTTCCTCATTCTGGCTTTCTCTCTGCGTTTGCTTCTATGTAGTAGTAGGTAGGTCTCTTATATCTCTATGTTGTATATAGTATGTGATGTGTCCTGTGTAGTACAATGGTGTAATCTCTCTGATCTCCTGTGTATGTGATCTAGGAGTGTTTCATTAGTGTGTTGTGTGTGTTCCTAAGTTGTAGTTGAGTGATATGCTGCTCACAGCACACTGTTAACAGTCCAGGGGGGAGCAGCAAACCAGCATCAAAAGCTCCCTGGGTAGCTTCTGACAGCTACTCCTGATGAAGTCTGCAAGAAATTCTTCCCCTGCTAGTAGAGTGGGGCCAATTGCTCAGTCACCTAGAGTGCCTTCGGGTGATCATGGCAAAGCTCTAAGTGGCCTGTGCACACTTACAGGAGTGAGTCTGGATTTCCAGCCATCTTCTGTCTCACCAAAATTGGTAGACAGACATCTTGCTGATTTTCATGGTCTTGATATGCCTTCTTCATATTCTCAGCTGTAGGGGCTCTGTTCAGCCCGTTCTCCAGTGTTTCCCAAGATTAATTGTTCCACAATCTATCTGCAACGTTGATGTGATCTGGGGAGGCTATTGGCACAACACCCAACTAATCTGCCTTCTTTCCTAAGCCCAGATTCTTAATGACTATTCTATGACACCTTCTCCTATGAAAAAGAGCAGCTTTTGTGGAAGCTACCAGAACTTTCACAAGACTTTCTCAGTAGTCTTTCTTCTGTGGGGTTGTATTCTAGAACACTGACATTGATGGAATTCTTATCCTTAAATAGGTGATTTGTTGTTTTATAGATGTTTCATTTTTTTAGATTCACACGTGGCTGAGATCATCCAAGCTGCATAATTATATGTGCTCTCTCAGACAGTCCAATTGTCTATGTGATATATTTCTGGAGAACCAGAAACCTTTTACGCTCCTGAGTCATAGAACTTACTTGCCTTTAAAAGAACCCTAAGAATTTTATGTTACCCAAACTTGCAGGTGTTCCCTAAGCTGCCCAGTAGATTCAAACAGAAGGGCAACTCCTCTCTATTCTCATCTCTTTCTCTTGAAAGCAGATGCTGTTTATAGTTTAGAATTTTATAAGGTTATAACAAGAAAACAAATTCAGCTATTTATTGAGATTGCAGAAGAGTCATATAAAGAAGGTCAGGCTTCATTGGTCTTCAGGCAAGTTTTTCAGACTATACATGAGCTTCCTTGGTTGTTGTTACCCCAGTGAAGTCCTCCATGGAGGTTTTCCTATGTCACAAGAGGATGGTTGAGGTCATACTGAAGGAAAGAATGAGGAATTCTATCTACCAAAAAAGAAGCTATTTGTTCCCAAATTTCCCCTGAGAACTAGGAGAAAAAGATGGTCTCCTACTAACTCAGTATGCATCACGATTTTAGAAATGGCAAAATTTCTGGAGAAACTGAAAACTAATAATTTAATCAGAAAAGTAGAGAAGCAGCCAGCCTAAGAATCACAGATGAAGTCACAGGGCTGACTAGTCTTGCAGTCTATAGTCTAAATTAGATTCCCTGATCCACAAATGAAAAGCTCTATGAATATGGACACTTTAATGAAATTTTCTTAGCTATTGTATCAATAAAATTAATATAACCATACACACAATTTTAGGAGGATAACTGAGAAAATGTCAAAATCTTTTGAACTACCTCAGAACATGGTGTACAGTTTAGTTTTTATTCACCTGAAGTTTTTGTTTTAGATGAATACAATTAGTCTGAAATTTTTTGACTTTTACTTCCTAAGACTCTCCATACCATATATACTGATACACACCTATGTGTATCCCTTGAAGCTTGAGAGTCTTGGTCCCATCTTTAGCTTTAACCAGCTTTGCTGTACCTTGAGGCCCCATCACTGGATTCACACTGTGGGGCTACCTCTGATCCATTTCCCTGGTGGCCTGCTGTTACCTAACTCAATCTGCAGTTACCTGCATATTTTGCTATGTGAATTTGACAAATGAAAGATACAGTAATGACCTGAGCAAAGCCTGTATCTTGACAACCTCTACTTGGAAGGGGCCTTTAAAATTGCATTGTTGTTCATTATGCCAAGCCTAGGGGGTGGGGGGATAATTTTCATTGTGAGGGGGACATTTATGGATCATTGGCCTTAAACCTCATCGCTCTGTTAGATACAATTGTAAGTTATTTTGTTGATGACCTTTATCATTATTATCTGGGATGTGCAACTGTCCTTCTTACTCAGACATAGGAAGAAATTTTAATATTATAAATTCAATGTTTCTGTTTCTCACCACATACCAAAATTTAGAATAAATAAAAAATATAACAAGTGAAGAACTGTTCAATTATGCCTCATTTTTATAATAGAATATTTTGCAACAAAATATGAATATAAATTTATGGAGACTATAAAGTAATGCAAATAAATATTTAGGTTGTAATGAAAAAAGTGCATGTGTAATTGATCAACTTAAAGAAATTTAAAAGCACAGTGAAAAAGAATTGAAAAATACCAATATACTAATAAAGACTATCTCTTGTTAATAGGGTTGTGACTATTGTTTATAGAACAATTTTGTATGGGGCTGGAGAAAGGCCTTCATAAACATGGCTTGAATGAGAAAGCTTATAAATCTTTTCTCTAGCAATTGAGTATTTATGATCATTTTAGATAGATTGATTTAAAATCTGTTTGAATAGTCAGAAAAGGCAACTTCTCCTAAACTAATATTCAAGAGGGTGAAAGTAGAGGACAAGAAAAGTTTTACCATAGCTTAGATCCTAAATTATGCTAAGTAGGTTTTTCATGGGCTTTGACATGTTAACTGCAGATAAATGCTAATTACATATGAAGCTTATCTCTTCATTAAAGAGGTTATCAGTTTAATGGAGTGAAATGTAAATGTGTGAGTGTGAATATATGGAATTGTGCTTTCATTTTTGTTTTTTGTTTGAAATACTAAATGTCAGTTTGAAGTCCTTCAGGACTAATTTCCCCATTCCAAAGATATATATGCCCCATATGTGCACACATTGCTGCACTGAGTAATTGGGAAGTTAAAATAAAATGATCATTGCCTATTTCATACGCTCCATAAATGCGCTGACAATAACCACCAGTATCCCAGATACCCTTCGCAGTTCAGAATTTTGAATACTTTCCCGAAAGATGTATGCTGAGGGAAGCAAAGTTGAAGTAAGCCTGATAGTGCCCTAACAGAGGCCTTTTAGTTGCAGCCAGTTGAGTCTGTCATCTGGTCTGAATTCTTGTATTTATGGTTTTTTGAGGGGTTATTTGTGGTTATCATAAGAAGACTCAGAATTTCAATAAATGTGAGGAAGGAGTTTGGAAGCAAAGAAGACTCTTACACTTTGCGTAAGGGATAGAAATGAGATCAAACATGGGTAAAAGAATCTAAAAACTGAGTTGCCTTTTCTGAATCTCTTCATGTAAACTTTCTGCTGTTCCTTGGATTTACCCAAACCTGACCTCCCACATAGGTGTCTGGAGCTTGCATCTAGCAGACTTTCATAGGGTCTGTTACTCCACTACACCTGCTACAGTCAGTAAATAGGATGGCGGGAATTTGCTCTGTGTACAAAGAGTGCAAGGGAAATAATATTTACGCAAAGCACATTTGCCACCTCTAAAACATTTGTCCTATTTGAAAATTTTTCGGCTCTGATTTCTTAGTCCAAATTTCAGTTCAGCTGAATCTATCCCACATAGGTTGGTTATTACCATGTGTCTCCCTTTCTTAGAATCCCTGGGAGCAAACAAGAAAAAGCAATAAAAACAAAATGCTAATTAAAGTGTAAATACAGGAGCTAGCTCCCTGATGTCTTATGTCAACAACCCTGCTAGCAGCCCAGGAGGACTCAGGTACCCAGGGAACTGACTTAGCTGGTCATAGAGCATCAGCGCCTGGAAATTGACAGGCCCTGAAGGATGGCTTTTGTTACCTGACTTCTATAGCAGGTTGTTGGCTACTTTTCCTGCATGGAATGGTTGAAACTTGTTAAACTAAATAAAGTACATGGGGGATAGAGGGTGGGGAAGGGGGGCAGAGATTCTTTTTTGGTTTGGCAGACTCAGTATATTAGGGGGGG
>PVKE010028235.1:0-21063 GCA_004027555.1 Craseonycteris thonglongyai | reverse complement strand
TTGAGGCCACGAGGACCGAGGATCGAATCCCGGCTCCGGCCCAGGCAGGACCCACATGCTGAACTGGGGAGTTCCCACAGTTCGGTTCTCTAGCTGTCTCTGTCTCTGTCTCTCTCTCTATCTGTCAAAAGTAAAATAAAAATAAATATGCACTGAAGATAAAATAATTACTCTCTATAAATATAAAAAGATATAAAAACAAAAAAAACCAAAAAAAAAACAAAAAAAACAAAACAAAACAATAGATTGACAATAGATTTTAATGACTTTATAACTCTCTCCCAACTTCAATCAGGTCTTCTATCACTTAGGTAGCAAAAATCTGGATTTACCATTTTGCCCAACAGTGTTTGGTACTGTGGGAGAATACAAGTAATATGGCTCCTCACTGTGATGGAGCTAATTAAGGTAAATGAGGTCATAAGTGTGGAGCCCTCATTGATAGGACTGGCGTCTTTATAAGAGGAACAGATACCAGAGTTCTCTTTCTGCCCACCACATGGAGGAAAAGCCATGTGAGGACACAATGAGAAGGCTGCTGTCTACATGACAAGAGGCATCAAAAGACACAAACCCTGATGGCACTTTGACCTTGGACTTCCAGCCTTCAGAACTGAGAAAATAAATGTATGCTATTTATCTACCCAGGCTGTGGTAATTTGTTATAGCATCAGAGCAGACTGACACTCATCCTTTTTAATCTAAAGATCAGAGATTGCATATCCACATTAACTTATATAGTATTTTGCAAATATCTTGGGGTAGCATAATTGAGAAGTGAAATTTTAAAATTGTTTTATGAGAGTGGAGTTCTTCCTTTATTTAGATTTAGGGGGTGGGGAAAGGGAGCTGGGATGAAAAGCAGTGGAAGCATCTTGACTGAAGGCATATATGTAGCAAATTTAAGTAGTATGTAGGTAACAGTAAATGTCTATTGAAGGTAGAGGAAAAGAATGGAGGAAAACTAAAAATGGTGAGAACAGTCCATTCTGAGTTTGCAAAAGTCCTATAATAAAAAGAACACTACGATCAGAACCTGTACCAGGAGATAGTATAGGACTCTATCATTTCCTAACTATCTGACCTTGGGCAAATAACTCTGATAAGCTTGTGGAAAACAATGGTGTGATACAGCTCATGGCCTGCTTAAACTTTTACCATTGCCTTACCCTCAGCCTAGTTCTCTTAATACTCAATGTCATTTAACATATTTCCCGTTTGGGGGAAAAACGTGCAACTCACTGTCACATTTATTTGGTTTTATGTAAACACAGTCTTTGAGACTGAAGCAAATCTGACTGGTTTTCAATGTGAAAATATAAAAACTGTTCTTGGAGTTTTTCAATACAAAACTTGTCTCTAATCCTAATGTAACAGAAATGTATATAATGACCAGTATTTAATCATTTTTGGGGAGATGCCAGGATGGCTCAGTGGGTTGAGCACTCATTTGCAGCCCCTGGGTCCAAGTATCAAATGCCAGCCCCAGCCCGTGTGGACCCATATGTTGAACTGAGGTGTGCCCCAGTTCAGTTCTCAATGGGACATGCCTCCTATGAGGGAGGCCCCCCCCAGCTGGTTCCTGCCCTGTGCAGCCCTGTGGAATGATAACTATGTGTAAAATTAATGCCATGCAACTATGGAAACTGCTCTGGGCCCTCCCCTTTCTGTCTCTCTGTCAAAAACAACAAAAGTATATCTTTTTAAAAAATAATTTTTTTTACATGTAGGAATGGTACATTTTCTAGAATTTGACACTTTCAGCAATGGAAATACCACTACTAAAAACAGAATGCTATAAATAGAATGATGTAATTTGTTTCCAAAGACTATCCATATACTAAAAGAAGCAACGCAAAAATAATAAAAGTCAGATATTTCATGACAAACTTTGTGGGTAAGGTTAGGACTGTAATCCACGAGTTATGTCGGGTGAACACTGCAACCTCAAAAGCTGCCAGCAAGTATTCTCAGGGCACATGGGAAATGGGTTAAATAAAACTTAAATGCTCCACATGACACCTTAAAGCCTGGATGCACCCAAGCCAGCCTTCTCACAGTCCCTCCTGTTGGTTTTAAAGGTCAAAGGAGATAGGATGCACTACTATTCTATTATACCACATCTAGGCCGAGAAGGTGGATTCTAAGAGGCAATTAATTTGATTTTGGTTTTTGTACATTTAGCAAAAAAAATATATGAGGTAAGGTGACAAGGCTAGAGTAGAAATCTCATAATAAAATGTAATTTTGGCATTTGCTTCCAGGGAAAGAAACTGGGAAGATGTATTAAAAACCAAAAATAGGTCACACACTGATCAAGGAACTCCACCGGGGAACCTAGCCTGAGATTCTAAAACACAACCCAAATTATGCTAAAATTAGATTGATGTTCATTACAACATTGCTTGCAACAAAAAATGAAAAAAATTCTTGAAATGTCAAAAGGAAAATGGCTCAACTGTTATTATCTATTTGATGGACTATGATGCAGCCATTAAGCATAAAGCTTATGAAAATCATGTAAAATCCTTTATACAAAATACTATTTTTATTACATAAAAATATGCACAGAAAAATGAGCTACAGTTGACCCTTAAACAACACAAGTTTAAACTGCAAATTTCCACTTATATGCATATTTTTTCTATAATACAGTTGGCCCTCCATATCCACAGGTTGCATATCCGTGGATTCAACCAGATGAAAGTATTTTCAATCCATAGTTGGGAATCCACGAATGTGAAGGGCTGATTATATGCATTTTTCTACACCATTTTATATAAGGGAATTGAGCATAGATGGATTTCCATTATCTGCAGAGGCCCTGGAACCAATCAGTACACCTGGGTGCCTAGAAATGACTTAAATTTGGGTGGAGTCAAAAAGTGGATACACAGATATTTGACTGCACAGGTGTGTAGGTGCCCCTAACACCCACATTGTTCAAGGGTCCACTGTAAATGCCAGTAACAGATCAAGTCTGAGAATACAGGTAATTTTTTCCACTATTGTTCTCCCAAATATGCAATAATGTGCTTATATCCCCTTAATTAAAAAAAAAAATCAAAAAGAATTTGGATGCAATACATGTTACCAGTGTGTAGAAATGGGAAAAAAAAGAGTTTAAGATCTAATCAAAGTTTTTAGTTGTGCCTACAGTTTAACGCAACAGGGAAAGAATAGGAAAAAGGGACTCTGCAAAGTTAATTTTTTTTTAAATCAAAAATACATAAAGTGAGGGTAGGAGAGCTGTGGGGGGGAGTAGGGAGGGGGCATCAAATATATGGTGATGGAAAGAGCTGATTCTGGGTAGTGATCACATAATGCAATGTATAGACAGTGTAATGTAAAGTTGTACACCTGGAAACAATGTAATTGTTATCAACCAATGTCAGCCCAACACATTTTAACAAAAAAACCTACATTATATAAATATTTATTTATTTATTTATTTATTTATATAAAGTGGCTGGCTCTTGTATGCACTGAACTGTACAAGGTGTTTAGATGATACACCTCTCTATTTGAAATCCTCTTTACCATCTAAGTAGAAAGACAATTCTAAGTAACTAAAATTAATTCTTAGGGAAGTAGTTAAGAGAATGCAAAATATTTGGCCCAAGAGCAGAGGTAGATAGAGTGAAGAGACAAGGACAGAATGTCACAAGTCAGCCCTGATTCTTCTCAGAAGTCTTCAAAGAGCCATCTATTGGAGGGACTCCAAATTTATGTACTTCTCCTTTATAGTAATAGTCTATCAATGTACGTCTTGATACTACACTTGATCTTAGCCAAAAGGCCAAGTGATAACGTATGTCTTGAAACTTGAGTCAGACTGAATCTATCTTGAGTGTGATACCCAAGGAAATACAATCCATGATTAACTGAAATACTCCACAAGCCAAAGACTATATGTAGTTTCTGGACAATAAAAAATAAATAAAATTAAAAAAATAAAAAAGAAACAAAAAGCTCATGTAAAAGTATGTCAAAATGATGAGATTTTATTTCTATGGATCCTTTTGTGTCGACTAAGGTGTGGACTCTGTCTAAAGCTTTCCCCACATTCAAGACATTTATAAGGTTTTTCTCCGGTGTGAGTTCTCAGGTGTGTTATGAGGGTTGCACTCTGACTGAAGCGTTTTCCACAGACAGAACATCCGTAAGGTTTCTCCCCAGTGTGGATCCTCTGATGTTTAGAGAGGTCAGAGCACCGTTTGAAACTCTTTTCACATTCTTCACATGTGTAGGGTCTCTCCCCTTTATGGATTCTCTGATGTCTAAAACGGTTGGAAATGCGGCAGGTTTCCCCACATTCATTACATTTATAGTGTTTCTCTCCTATGTGGATTCTTTGATGCCGATTGAGATGTGAGCTCTGTCTAAAGCTGTCCCCACATCTGGGACATGTGTATGGCTTTTCCCCTGTGTGTGTCCTCTGGTGTTTAATCAGGGCAGCACTTTGACTGAAGCTCTTTCCACATTCTTTGCATTCATAGGGTTTCTCCCCAGTGTGGATCCTCTGGTGTTTAAAGAGGTCAGAACGCTGTTTGAAACTCTTCTCACAGTTATCACATTTATAAGGTCTTTCTTCACGACACTGCCTCTGGGTCTCAAAAAGGTTGGAACTATGGAAATTTTTCTCACTGTCAATAGTTTTGTGAGACGTTACCACTAGAAGTCTCTCTATATCTAAACTCTGCTCACACTTGTTGCCACATTCATCACCATTAATGGACTTCTCTGCTGTCACACCATGCTGACAAAAAACAAAGTTTGAACATCTGGCATTATTCCAAAATTCATTATTTTTGGAGTCTCCCTCTTCTGTGTAACCATTCTTGAGATCTGAGATGCTGGTGAGTCCTTGCTCTTCAGGAGAATTTCCAAGTTTCAGTGATGAGGGGTTTCCCGACTGCTTTTCTACCCTATCCTCATGTGTATCACCGCACTTAGAAAAGAGGAGAGCCTCCCCCTGGGATCCTTCTTGTAGCTGCCTCTGTGGCTCTACTTCTAGAATTTCTTGCTTTGGAATCAACTCCTTGTTCTCAGTTCTGGTTTCCAAACCTGAAACGTTAAAATACAAATTGCTGACAGTTCATCCTGTGCAAGAGTGAAATAACAAATACTAGCAGAAAAACAGCTCCTCCCCGACCTTTTTAATCTACATGAAACCACTCCTCAAGTTAAATTGTTTTAACCTGTCAGATGTGCTCACATTTTCCTATACAAAGCCCATTTCTTTGCTTTTATACTTGTACCTGCACCCACTAACCCATCTCTTCTCCCTCTGCCCCATTACAAGTCACCATATTATGACAGGTAAATTAGGAAGGGGTGTCAAGAGAGGTAGTATAGCCTTTATCCCATGTCTTAAGGATGGTTTAACAGAAGAAATTCTACTCATGGAATGAGTTACAGTAGCAGACATACCATGTGCCTCCCATGTCTGAAGGGAGGGTTTGTGTGGGAGATAAATCCAGGACTGGCTGAAAGTCTATAAAAGGGGGATGCCAGGATGGCTCAGTGGGTTCAGCTCTCTCCTTGTAGCCCCGGGTCCAAGGACTGAATCCCGGCCTGTGCAGACCCATATGCTGAACTGGGGTATGTTTTCCATGTGGGAGGTACCCAGTTCGGTTCTTGCCAGGGCGAGCTTCCCATGTGGGAGGCCCCCAGTTAGGCCCCCAGCTCGAGGGGGCATGCCTTCCATGCAGGAGGGCCCCTGCCCAGTTCCTGCACTGTGCGGCCCCACCCACCTGTGTGGAATGAAACTATGTCAAGAATTGATGATGTACAACTATGGAGACTGCTCTGGGCCCTTCCTCTTCTCTCTGTCTCTCTCTGTGTCAAAACAATAAAAATAACTCTTAAAAAAATAAGAAAGTTTATAAAGGAACAGTTAAAAGACACCAGATTCTATACCCCAATTCAGAATTCTTATAGTTTACTCTCCAGAGGCTGAACCAGATCAATTCTAGATTGAGGACATCAGGCACAATTAAGAGTAGGGGACAGGTACCACTATCACATCAGGACAATCAAGTGAAAACTGATACTTTAATTGGTAGAATCTCAATGTACTGTATTCTCCTCGAGCTCAAACTATCGGCTCCAAATCTCGTATCCTTCAGGAAGAAAGGGCAGAAATTTTTATGGCAGATATTTCATAGGTTTATTCTCTATTGTATCTCCACCTAGAAAAGCACCTGGCTTACTGCAGACACTCAGTAAAATATTTGTTGAATAATCTCTCTAAGGTAAAACTTAACCAACCCAGGCTAAAAGACCCAGAGACACTGACACACGGGAATTACCAAGTATTCCAGCACAAGATGGCCAACCCTATACTGAAGATCCCCAGTTCACAAGTCCTACCCAAACAAACAGAGATGCCAGTCAGAACTCTTATGTTTGACTATTAATGAGAGTAAAAATATTTCAGTGTTAAGAATTGAAAAATAATGCTAAAAAGATCTTCTAGAAAGTAAAAGAGGGAAGCCGGGATGGCTCAGTGGGTTAAGTGCTCACTTTGCAGCCCCGGGGTCCAAGGATCAAATCCTGGCCCTGGCCCGTGAGGACCCATATGTTAAACTGGGAAGTGCCCCCAGTTCAGTTCTCACCGGGATGAGACCCGGGCCCAGCTCCTGCCTGTGCAGCCCGCACCCACCTATGGAATGAAACTATGTGGAAAAACTGATGATGTGCAACTATGGAGACTGTTCTGGGCCTTCCCCCTCTCTATCTCTGTCTCTGTCTCTCTCTCTGTCAAAAACAAACAAACAAAAAAAATCTTAAAAAAGAAGATAAAGAAACTGGAAGGGGGTGGGGGTAACCTTACAGGATCAGTCCAATCCATGCGTTCCAACATCTAACTGAAAGAAATCCCAGAAAGAACACAATAAAAATAAGATTAAAATCGATAAATAAAAAAAGTGGTATAAAAAATTTCCTCACAACTCAAAGGGATGGGTATCTATATTATATGGCCCACTAACTACTCAGAACAGTGAATGAAAAAAAAACACCTCACACTAAGCCACATCCATTGTGAAATTTCATACTAGCAGGAATAAAGAAAAGCTTCTAAAGGCTTCCACACACAACAAACAGATCATATATCAAAAATAAATATCACAATAGTATCAGATTTCTCAATAGTAACGTGGCAAGCTAGCTAGAAAATTTACTGTCTTCAAAATTCAAAGGTAAAATCATTTTTTTTTTAAATATTTATTTTATTGTTTTTTGACAGACAGAGAGAGACAGAGATAGAGAGAGACAGAGAGAAGGGGGAGGGCCCAAAGCAGTCTCTATAGTTGAACTTCATCAGTTTTAGGCATGGCTTTGTTCCACAGGTGGGCGGGGACCTCCCAGGGTGGGAACTGGGCTGGAGGCCTCCAGCATGGGAGGTACGCCCCCTCAAGCCAGGGGCCAAACCAGGGGGCAAGAACCAAACTGGGGGCCTCCCACATGGGAAGCACACTGCAGTTCAGCATATGGGTCCACACAGGCCGGGATTTGATCCTCAGTCTCCAGGGCTGCAAAGCGAGCGCTCAATCCGCTGAGCCATCCCGGCCTCCCCGGTAAAATCATTTTTAATATAGAACTGCTATGTCCAGCCACACTATAATCCAAATCTGAGAGAGGAATAAAGACATTTTCTGACAATCAAAGTTTCAAAAAAATTTAGCTTGCAAGTATACTAGAACACACTGGAAGATGTTCTCCATCAAATTGAGGTAGTAAAGCCAAAGGAGAAAATGGTATGAGATCCAGGAAAGAAAAAAAGAATTCCCAGGGTGATGTAAAGGAAAGTTCTAGGACAGAGCTAAGTAACAGGTCTGGAAAAGAAGCCTGTTTACATTGGAACAGAGAAAGCTTCAGGAGGATCTCTCTAAGGGGATATAAAAATGATGGCATATCTCATAGATGTGAACATACTGAGAGCAGTTTTACATTTCTAACAGAAAGCTTGTGGGCTCAACCTATGTCTGGATGGCAGACTGGCTCAGAAATGAAACTGAAGCAAACCCTTCACAAATCACACACAGCTAGGAACAAGCAGTCATAGCACTTACTTGGCAGGATTATGTTCCCATAATCCTTTGGTGTGCTTTCCCTGTAGATGTTTCTCAGAACTGGGTCCAGATGTTCCCACTCCTCCCAGGTTAGAGATACAGCCACATCCTTGATCTTCACCAAACCCTGAAACAACAAAGATCTCCCCTCAGCACCTGCAGTCCCAGGCTAGCCTTACCACTAGTCTCAGAATAGGCCAGACTCCAGAGAGGAGTGGGCCAGCACTGAGAAGAAAACACTTGGAATGAAATAACAACCATGGCTGTTGAGTCTTTACCAGTGAATCTTGTACTGAGCGGGTAGTTTCAAAGTGACCAGACAGAGGCTGCCCTTCTCTTGCAATCCCAAAAAACCTTTCTGTGGGGTGTCTCCACAGTTGTCTAACTTGGGGTAAGAGCAAAATATTCACTTGAGTTATATCACTATGATTTAACAAAGTAGAAATCTGATAAAACTAAAAATGTACAGATAACTAAAAGAGTCCCGAATTCCAATGCTGGCCCTGAGACAACATCCTCATATGAAATAGATACAAATATCTACCTTAAGAAGACGAAGGTACTTCACCAACAAGCAAGTGCTCAGTATAATTTCCTTTCCCTTCCTTGACCATTGCACAGTAAGACAATTAACAAGATGACCTTTTGAGATGGCTTATTTAAATGTAAGCTGACCATTCAGAGAAGGTAAAGCCATAGTTCTTAGCAAGGAAAAGTTCTAAAATTGATGCAGGGAGATGGTTGTTTAGATTCCAGTGATGACTCACAAATTGACTCCAAGGATCTCTCACTCAGTGACAGAGAAGGGCAATTTTTTTTTTCTGTTATGTTTTGTCATATCTTACGTTGTTTTGACCTTTATTATTTATTATTATTTTTTTTGACAGAGAGAGAGACAGAGAGAGACAGAGAGACAGAGAGAAGGGGGAGGGCCCAGAGCAGTCTCATAGTTGCACGTCATCAGTTTTCTACATAGTTTCATTCCACAGGTGGGCATGAGGCTGCGCAGCACAAGAACTGGCCACGGGAACTCCTACATAGGAAGCTCGCCCCAGTGAGAACTGAACTGAGGTCACACACCAGTTCACCATATGGACCCGCATGCGCTAGGGATGGGATTTGACCCTTGGACCCCAGGGTTGCAAATGACCACTTAACCTGCTGAGCCATCCCGGCATCCAGTTTTGACATCTTAAAAAACAAAACAAAACAAACTTTCTTTCCCAGGGCCAGCCAATTCTTAGAACAAAGGTCTCAACTGAGACTGGTTAATTCAGAGGCATTATCTTCTCCATCTAGCCCATACAACCCAGGAGGCAATATTCCTCTGCTTTAATCATCCCAAGGCAGGTACCAGGGACCATGGCTGTAATTTATAGCCCAATAAAATTATTTAAACTAGCCAATTTACTATTTACCTTGCCCCACCCTGCCTTTCCATCAGAAATCCCAATATAGACTCTGGCCTAAACTTTTCCCTAGCTCCTGTCACCTGTCTGACCACTATGGTGTCTTTCCCATGAGGTACCTCCGGTCTCTAAGTCCTGAGTATAATAATTTTTCTCCCTGAGTCTTCTTCTGCCTGTGTAAGAAAAAACCACACTCCTGTGCGTCTCCCCTACTTTCAATACTCTGAATACTTCATTACACTACTACACTATTAACAAGAGATGTATGTGTGCTTCTACACGTCAAGAAATTCTGCAACACCAGATGTCACCCCACAGTTTAGCTCAATTCCAATACTACTTATCTGGAGACAGGCTCAGTTCCCACAGATTAAGGGCTCAGTCCTACAAGACTGCCCCCTCCCCAACTTCAGATGCCAATTGGAAGTCCACAACCTGTTTCTGACTAATTCGCTATAGATCAGAGATTCCCATGCCTCCCTGTTTGGGTTCAATTAATTTGCTAGAGCAACTCCAGAATTTAGGAAAGCAGTTTATTTACTAGATTACTAGTTTATTTTAAAAGGACATACAGGAGACACTGGATGGCTCATCAGGTTAAGTGCTTGCTTTGCAGCCCCAGGGACTAAGGATCGAATCCCAGCCCCAGCCCATGCAGACCCATATGCTGAACCGGGGTGTGCTTTCCATGTGGGATACCCCCAGTTCGGTTTTTGCCAGGGAGAGTTTCCCATGTGGGAGGCCCTGGTTTGGCCCCCAGCTCATGGGGGCATGCCTCCCATGCAGGAGGCCCCCAGCCCAGTTCCTGCCCTGCGTGGCCCTCGGCCCACCTGTGTGGAACAAAACCATTTCAAAAACTAATGATGTGCAACTATGAAGACTGCTCTGGGCCCTCTGCCTTCTCTCTGTCTCTGTCAAAAACAATAAAATAAATCTAAAACAATATTTTAAAAAAAGGTACCGTATACAACTCAGAAAAAGAGTGATGGAAGAAATGCATAGACTGATGTCTGGTTTCAAACTCAAAAAATTCTGTCCCCTCCTGCTAAATGGATGTGTGAACCAACCTGTAAGCTCCCAAACCCCATGCTATTGGAAGGCTTCATCACGTAGGTATGATCAATTACTAACGCCACTTCCAGCCCCTCTCCCCTTCTCTGGAACACTACAATCAATTGTGGGACAAGGGAGTCGCCAAACTGTTAAAAAGTAAAAAGGGATCCTCACATTCAAAGTGGTGAGGAATTACTTTCTAGCATCGTGACATCTTTCTCAAATAATATAGTTAGACAAATGGGTGTCACACAATGGGTAAGCAATATTCCTGTGTAGGTTTTGTGCTGAGAGATCTATAATGTAATAATCATTTACGGGATGGATTTGTCACCATTTCCTGTGGAAAGAAAATTTCATGCACATCCTAAAGTTCACACTAAATGTAATGAGGAAGGGAAAAAACTCCTGAAATTTCATAGCACCCCATACACCTCCATTCCCCATACTCTCCCATCGCCAACACACTCTCTCCTCACCTGAGGTGAGGTCTCACCATGCGTTCTCTGAAGAGCCCGCACTACCGCGGCAGCCTCCTCCCCACTCTCGGGGCAGTGCTTCCGCACCCAAGCATGGAGCTCTGGGGGCAGGATACTCAGGAACTGCTCCAGTACCAATAGCTCTAGGATCTGCTCCTTTGAGTGCATCTCAGGCCTCAGCCACCGACGACAAAGTTCCCTGAGCCGGATCAGCGCCTCATCGGGTCCGGCCACTTCCTGGTAACGGAACCGCCTAAAATGTTGTCGACAAGTTTCGGAATCCTGACAGTTCCCTGGCGGCTCGGACTCCCGACCTCCGGGTGAGTCTCCCTCCACTTTCACTATCAAAAGTCCATCACGCAGGGGCGGCGCGACGACCCTGGCCCCCGCAGCCACCCTCCAGGCCCCAGTCTCAGCGTCGCTGCCTTCACTTGCGGTGAAGATCGAACTCATCTTTCTCTGGCACCTATTTTCCCAGGGTTTTACCTCCAGGTGAGAAGAGAGCAAACCCTGAAAAGAAACAAGGAGCTCATCGGCCTTCCCCAAGCAGGGGAGCACTCTGTCCGGCCCACTCTGGGGCTTCACCTACCCGCAGCAGAGAACCTGGGACCCACCTCGTCTCCAGACCAAAAAAAAAAAAAAAAAAAAAAAAAAAAAAAAAAAAAAAAAAAAAAAAAAAAAATGCTAGTAACCCAGGCCGGAAGTGCGCCACCCAGTTGCTTCAGTGCCCACCTCCCAGGCATTTCCGCGGACTCTCTAGGCGCCCAGGAGGATTAAGATTCATCTCAGTGGTTTTCCTTCTCCCCCAACTTCCCTTGGAGGGCTGTTCTACGTGTATACCTTGCTTTGTGGAGCTTATAGCCCTTCAGGTCACGGAACTAAGGGATATTCTTCTTTTAAAACTTGAATGTCATTCTTTTTATTTATTTTTATTAAAAATATAACTAACATACAATATTAAATAAGTTTTAGGTATACATCATAGTTACTCAACATTTATTCAAGGGCTTTCCAGAAAGTATCCAGCCATGTAACTGTTCTCATTATATTAACAATGGCTGGCTTTTTTACAGACAGCCCTTTGTATACCTAAAGAAGTGATCACTATGGTAAGTCAGCACTATCACAATATTATTGACGGTGTTTCCTATGCTGCACATTACATCCCCAACACTTACTTGTTTTATACCTGGAAATTTGAAACTTGTTCCCTTTCACCTTTTCCCCCACTTTTTAAACTTTTCAATTACAGTTGAAATTTAATATTATTTTATATTAATTTCAAGTGTACAGCATAGTGGCTATGCATTCATATTATTTAAGAAGTGATCCTTCTGACTAGTCTAGTACATACCATATTATTGACTATATTCCCTCTGCTTTACACCCCCATGACTATTTTGTAACTACCAATTTATATATACTTCTTAATCACTTCAACTTTTTCACCCTGTCCCTCAATTTCCCTTTCAGCTGTCACCCTGATAAATCTAGTATGTATCTGACACCATACATAGTTATTACAATATAATTGAATATATGAATTATGTTATACCCTACATCTCCATGACTACTGTGTAACAACCAATTTGTACTTCTTAATCCCTTCCACTTTTTACTCACCCCTAATTCCCCTCCCATCTAGCATCCATCAAATGTTCTATGTATCTATGAATTTGTTTCTGTTTGTTTGTTCATTGCTCTAATTCAAGCTCCAACATTCTCACAACAGCACATAAAAATATGCAACAACAATGAATGCCACTAAGCAAGACACCACCACACGTCAACAGGAACACAGGTATGAGACACTGATGTACCAAGGTTACGAAACTTTACCGAGTTGTTTGTACAGTGCTGCCAATGTAAGCTCACAGTAGCAAATTTGCAAACTTGTCAATCCTCATATATATGTAGTTATTTCCATTTCATTATTCATATTTTTGATATATATTCTTTTCATCTTAAAGAAGTCCCTCTAACATTTCATGTTTGAGGTTTGGTGGTGATGAATTCCTTTAGCTTTTTCCTCTCTAGGAAGGTCTTTATTCTTTGGTTCTAAATGATAGCTTTACTGGGTAGAGTATTCTTGGTTGTAGGCCCTTGCTTTGCATCACTTTGAATATTTTATGTCAATCCCTTCTGGCCTGCAAAGTTTCTATTGAGAAATCAGCTAATAGTCTTTTATTATTATTATTATTATTATTATTATTATTATTATTTTGACAGAGAGAGAGACACACACAGAGACAGAAAGAAGGGGGAGGGCCCAGAACAGTCTCCATAGCTTGCACATCATTGGTTTTTCCACATAGTTTCATTCCACAGGTGGGCGCGGGGCTGCACAGGGCAGGAACTCGGCCAAGGTCTCACCCCCGTGAGAACTGAACTGGGGGTATTCCCCAGTTCAGCATATGGGTCCACATGGGCCGGGGCTGGGATTCAATCCTCGGTCCCCGGAGCTACAAAGTGAGTGCTTAACCCCCTGAGCCATCCCGGCTTCCCTCTTTTTTTCTTAAGATTTTATTGTTTTTGACAGAAAGAGAGACAGAGAGAGAAGGGGGAGGGCCCAGAACAGTCTCCATAGTTGTGCATCATCGGTGGGCACAGGGCCATGCAGGGTGGGAACTGGGCCAGGGGTCTCCCACATGGGAGGCATGCCCCCATGAGCCGGGGGCCTTCCACATGAAAGCACACCCTGGCGGGAATCTAACTGGGGGCTTCCCACATGAGAAGCACACCCCAGTTCAGCATATGGATCCAATTGGACTGGGGCCGGGACTTGATCCTCAGTACCCAGGGCTGCAATGTGAGCACTCAACCCACTGAGCCATCCTGGCATCCCCTGACAGTCTTATGGGTAGTCCCTGGTAGGTAACTAACTGCTTTTTCACTTGCTGCTTTTAAGATTCACTCTTTGTCTTTAACCTTTGGCATTTTAATTATGATGTGTCTTGGTGTAGGCCTCTTTGGGTTCATCATGTGTCAGACTCTCTGTGCTTTCTGGGCTTATATATCTCTTTCCTTCACCAGGTTAGGCAAATTTTCTATCATTATTTCTTCAAATAGGTCTTTAGTCCCTTGCTCTTGTTCTTCTCCTGGTACATCTATGATATGAATGTCCATATGCTTGATGTTGTCCAATAGGTCCCTTAAACTATTCTCACTTTTTTTTATTATTATTTTTTTCTTTTTGCTGTTTTGATTGGGTAATTTCTGCTATCTTTCTCTAAAGATTTATTTTATTGTTTTTGACAGAGGCAGAGAGAGACAGAGAGAAGGGGGAGGGCCCAGAGCAGTCTCCATAGTTGAACTTCATCATTTTTCAACATGGTTTTGTTCCACACAGGTGGACGGGGGCTGCACAGGGTGGGAACTGGGCTGGGGGCCTCCTGCATGGGAGGCATGTCCCCTCAAGCCAGGGGCCGAACCGAGGGGGCAAGAACCAAACTGGGGCCTCCTGCATGGGAAGAACACCCCAGTTCAGCATATGGGTCCGCATGGGCCGGGGTTGGGATTCGATCCTTTGTCCCCAGGGCTGCAAAGCAAGCGTTTAACTCACTGAGCCATCCCAGCTTCCCCAAATATTTTATCTCTGTATCACTGATTCCATCCTCTGCTTCATCTAATCTACTCTTGATTCCTTCAAATCTAATGTATTCTTCATTTCAGTTATCGTATTATTTCTAACTGGCTCTTTTTTATATTGTCCAACTCCATTTTTATGTTTCCTGTCTCTGTTGCAGTTATCCTTGAGTTCATTGAGCATCCTTAGAACCAATGTTTGGAACTCTGCATCTCATAGCTTGCTTGTCTTCATTTTATTTAATTCTATTTCTAAAGCTTTGTTCTTTCGTTTGGAATGTGTTTCTTTGTCCCTCCAGTTTGGCTGCCTTCCTGTGTTTCTATGTATTTGGTAGGGTTGCTATGTGTCTGGTCTTAGTAGATTGGCCTTATGTAGTAGTGGGGCCCTGTGTGGTCCAGTGGCACAGTCTCCCTGGTCACCTGAACTGGGTGCTCCAGGTATGTCCGTGTGGGTTGTGTGTGCTCTCCTGTTGTAGTTGAGCTTTAGTTGCTGTTTGCACATGAGTGGGAGGAATTGGTCAGGATGATTTGTGAGGACTATGACTACAATGGAGGAGCTATTGTTCAGGGTCTTACCCTACAGAGCAGGATTCATTTTGGTAGGGTTCTGGTGCCTGCCCAGTCTGCCCGTGAATTGTGAAGTCCTTGGAGGTGGCCAGGTGATTCTCCAGCTGGATCCAAGCTGGCCATAAGGAGTGCCCCTCAGGTCAGGGCCCTGCCATGGGCAAAGTTCAGCTACAGCCTGTGCTCTGCCTGGGGCCATCTGGCATGAGCCATATAGTAGTTTGCAGATACTTTCCATCCACCCTGAGCTTAAAGGTTCCTCAAGAGGCCAAGCCACAAATTGATGTGGCTGCCCTTAGTTTCAGGTTTGGGGCTGCTCAGCCAGATGTGTGGGATGTGTCAAAGCCAGATGCTGCTTATTTAGATTTTGTGAACCTTTGAGAGATTTTTAGAAAAGTTTACAGCATGAGCCAAGACAGGCCATTTGTATGGATATACTGGAAATAACTTGGGTGTGCCTGAAAGTTGGTGGGCTGGGGTCTCAGGGAAGCACTAGGGTGGGGAAAACAGTGTTAGCCAGGTTGACGGAGACTCAAATATGGCAGCTGCCTGTATCTGCACGCTGGAAGTGGAAGGGATCAACAACAACAACAACAATAACAACAACAAAAATGAATTTGGCCAGCACCTCGTCTAGGAGAAAGCTCCCCCTCCAGTCTTCACTCTGAAGCCAGACAATTCAGTCTCCCCATATGTCCCTAGCACCTTTTGAGTTGGTGCCCCAGTGCTGGAGCTCAGACCAAGTGAGTCCATCAGTGGTTAACCCAGGTGCAGGATCTTTAAAAGAAATTAAACACCTGGGAGTATAGCCATACTTTGTCTCACCCAACCACAATTTCTGCTGGTTTTCACAGCCTGGAGTTATGCAATTTGTTTTCTTTGGCTCCGGTACTCTGATCTAGGAATCTTGTGTGGGATTGGGACCCTTTGCTCCTTGCAGGGTATGTGGGGTGGGGGGTGGGGACAGAACTTCTGCAACCAAGATATCCCTCACAATTTTTTAATGGTCACATGCGAGTATAAGACCATCCGTTCTGAGTCTCAAGATGGCTTTCTCTGCATATTCTTAAATTGTAGGACTTTGGTTTAGCTAGACTTCAGGTTATTCTCAATAATGGTTGTTCTATAGTTCTAATTTTGATGTGCTCATGAGAGGAAGCAAGCTCAACATTTACCTACTTTGTCATCTTGACCAGAAATCTTGAATGTGATTGAATATGTTGTCTGTGAGAAACTTTTGTGCATTTTGTTTTAGAAAAAGTTAAAGGTCCAACTGTACAATGGGTGGTAAACAATTATACATCCATGTGGTATTAATTTATATAAGAAAGTTTTATAGAGGTATCTTCATGCCAAGGCATCATACTTGACACCATAGATACAAAACTGGGAAAGACATAGTCCTTGTCCTCAAGTTGATCACAGTCTCTTGAGGGAGACACCATTTTCACTTTAGAAATCTAAGACCCCATTCCCCACCTTTTCTTTTTCATCCAAAATGTCATACATACCCAATGTTGTTCCCTCAATGTCTTTGAAATTTTCATGCATATAAAAATTCCCTAGGCACATGTATTAAAATTTTAATTTCTCCTGTTAATCTATTAATTTTATTATTAGCCTAGCTGCAAGAACTTAGAAAGTGAGAGGAAAAGTTTTTTGTTTTTTGTTTTTAGCCCCCATAGTGTACACACACACACCGGTTACAGGGTTACATGAGGACTTATCTACATCCAACATCAGCATTCCTGAAAGCCTGTTAGAAATGCAGAATTTCAAGTCTTACTCCAGACCTAATGAATCATAATCTGCATTTTGTGCATACACTTAATTTTGAGAAGCAGTGTTCAGACAAACCTAACAGTAGAAAGTGTAGTTAACTATTCTGTACATATAGATTATGTGTAGGGTGTATAATCCATACCCAGTATCCTTTGTTATCTGTACACAGAAATATTTTGTGAGATGACAATGTAAAACAGAGCTGAATCCCAGGGGAAACTGAAAACAGTAAGGCTCCACCTGTAGGCATCTCACCTCCAAGCAACTGAAACTAAGCTTTAATTCAATTTGCAACAGAAATAACTGGCAATTTGTAATTTTGGTCTTTTTTTTTACTTAACTTTAAGTATTTCATGATGGTTTGATTTTGACCCTTGGACTATATTATATGTCATTGTACCTCTTTTTTTAAAGATTCATTTTTATTTGTTTTTTTGGGGTTTTATTTTTTGACAGAGAGAGAGACAGAGAGAGACAGAGAGAAGAGGGAGGGCCCAGAGCAGTCTCCATAGTTGACAGCATTAGTTTTCCATATAGTTTCACTCCACAGGTGTGCATGGGGCCACGCAGGGCAGGAACTGGGCCACAAGCCTCCCGTGTAGGCCCCGGCAAGAACTGAATTGGGGGCACACCCCAGTTCAGCATATGGGTCCACATGGGCCGGAGCCGGAATTCGATCCTCAGGCTCTGGGGCTGCAAAGTGAGCACTCAACCCACTGAGCCATCCCAACTTCCCTGTACCTCTTAATTATAAAATTCTTGAAAACATATATATCAAAGACTTATTTTAAGTATCATGGAAATAACCGAACCTTTGAATCCACATACTAAGAAAAGTCGGAAGCAGATAATAATATAGCTTTAGTGAAAGAATTTTTTATAGTGTTTTTTTCTTGCTTCAAGAAACAGAATATTGGGGAAGCCGGGATGGCTCCGTGGGTTGAGCGCTCACTTTGCAGCGCCAGGGACCAAGGATCGAATCCCGGCCCCGGCCCGTGCGGACCCATGTGCTGAACTGGGGAGTTCCCCCAGTTCATTTCTCTCTCTGTCTTTGTATCTCTCTCTCTCTCTCTTTTCTCTCTCTCTCTCTCTCTGACAAAAACAATAAAAAATTAAAAAAATTAAAAAGTCTCCTTAAAAAACAAACAGAATATTTAATAAAACTACAATAATCATCTTTTACATGTTTCACATCCATTTATATTCAATACTGTTCAGAAAAACAAACCATGTAATACTTGTTCTATCCATTAATTTAACATTTACATTAAATGAATAATATCCACTAATTTTACATTTCTATTATATCATCTGCATTATTTAACAAGTGAAGAATTATCAAAGTTATATGTTATAGTAAATTCATTTTAAAAAATCCATTTATTTAAATGAGTAAAATCAATGTCCTGATTTATGAACACAGAGTCCCAAGCAGGGTCAGAACTCCATATGCTATCTCTATAGACTAAAGTTTAAATTATAAAGTAACGATTTATCCAAAAGCTGTGCACAAGCACAGGTATTCAACCCCTACTTTAGGCTTTAGCAGATAAGTGGTACTAGTTTGTTGTGATCTGTTTTGATTAGACATTAAAAGGACATGAAACAAGTCAATATAGATTTTTTTAGGATTTTTATGACAAATCCACTTCTAGACAAACACTACTCTCAACGCTCAGATTTGTCATTCTAGAAAATTGGAGCAATATGTAATAATTTAGTGACATAACTTATCACATGTTTATATCTGATTTCTCCAAGTGACTTAAAGTCCCTGCAGGACAGAAACTTTACACATGTCTACTTATTCATCTGTGTGAGGACACCATCGTAATCTGGCAGGAAGTCAAAAGTCCTTTTCCCAGATTGCAGGACAAGGTACAGGAATGAGCATGGGAATTACAGGCAGAATGAAAATCCATAAATAAAAGAACCCTTTACAGTACAGGCAAACCTCCAGAAAATATCTACCTATATAACTAATATGGAATCACTAATATGGAATCTTTTCACTAATATGGAATCTAAAAGATTCCATTAGTACTATGGAATCTTTAATATGGAATCTTTAAATAATATGGAATTTAGTACTATAAAGGTAATACAAGCATTTTTCATCTTTTCTCAAAAATAGAAGTTGTAAGTTCTGTCTGCTCAGCACCTGATTACAGTCTGTTTCTGGGTTGTGTTACCTACTCTGATCATGATACACTGATCTCCTTAGCTCTTATCTCCCTTTTTCCTGTAATGTAACTTTTGTCTTCATCTGTAGAATGTCAAGTGCTTTCATCTGCCCTCACTGATATCACGGAGTGGTATATTTTTCTGTGTTCCTAATGCCATTTCTGGTGCTTTGTACACAGAAATTAATCAAAAAAATGCTAGTTGCCTCACATTTAATAAATAACTAAGTAAGGAAATAATTACGTGAGAAAAGGAAAATAGGGCAGGATAAAAAAGATGGAGCCAAGGACAAGATGGGATTACAAATTGCCTACTGTAAGCTCCTGTGTACTGGCAAGATAGCCTGCAATTTGACTCTGAAAAGCAAGAATAATTTGCAGTATATTTCAGGGGAACGTAAACTATTAAGTGTAGCTTAGGGAATACAGTGTTCCCTCGTCACTTCACGCTTCATGTTTTGCGGCTTCAGTGCTTCGCGGGTTTTCCCAAAACATTCATCAAAAAATAAAAATGAAAAAATACAACCATGTCGGCAGCCACATGGCGGAAAGGAGCGTTGTTTCATGTGGATGCGCGAGAGAGAAGGATCCCTGCATGTCAAACAAAGAGATGAGGTGACTCAGAGTCCATCCCACGGGCTCATAAAGGCATGTGATGGGTTTCTGGTGTGACATCGACCCATGAGAGGACGAGTGGATTTATCCCTGTGAGGTGATTGTCTGCGCATCATCGCAGCCTCACCTAGCATCTTCTCTTGTTGTATCTCGCCAGTCTTGTCCATGATGTTGACTGTCCCGCATACTGTATTTTAGTGTTGTGTTGGCGATCACTTGTTTTGTTTAAGCGATCACTTTTTTTATTAATTAAGCCCTTATAATGCCGCCTAAGCACTGTGCCCCTGCGAAAGCTTCCTCCGGGGCGCCCAAGAGGAAGAAGATGATGACTATCAGCGAAAAAGTGAAACTTTTAGATATGATCAAAGAGGGCAGAAGTGATGCATCTGTGGCACGCCATTACAGGGTGAATGAATCTACAGTGCGGTCCATCAAGAAAGAGGAAGCAAACATCCGCAAAACGGCTTCAATCACCTTCAATAAAGAAGCGAAACGTGTGGTAACTCCGCGTCATAACAGAATTGTGAAAATGGAAGCTGCACTGGCATTGTGGATTGCTGATGGCAGGAAAAAGACAGTGAGTTTGGACACTAATATGATCAGGACAAAGGCCAAAGCTCTCTATGACCAAATCTTGCCCGATGATGACAATGAAGAGGCTGAAGAAGGTGCTGACGAACCTCAAGCCAGTACTAGCGCTGCCAGGAGTGATTCGCCTCCTCGAAGACGAGGCTTTTCAGCCAGCAAAGGCTGGTTTGAAAAATTTCAAAAACGATACGGCCTCAGAAACGTGCTTCTGTATGGTGAGGCTTCCTTTGCTGACAACGATGCTGCTTGTCGTTACGTGGAGGAAAAGTTTCCTAACCTCATCAGTGAGGGAGGCTACCTCCCTGAACAAGTTTTTAACATGGATGAAACAGGCCTTTTTGGAAGAGGATGCCTTCGCGTACATTCCTCTTCAAGGACGAAGTGAAGAGCCCAGGCTTCAAGGCTCACAAAGACCGTGTGACTGTCATCATGGCTGGCAATGCTGCAGGTTTTATGCTTAAGCCAGACCTTAGTTATAAAGCCTAAAAAACACGGGCATTAAAAAACAAAAATACGGCTTTGTTGCCCGTGTTCTGGATGCATAACTCCAAGGCCTGGATAACGAAAGCTCTGACCCTTGAATGGTTCCTCCATTGCTTCATTCCCCAGGTGAAGCTGTATCTGGCTGAAAAGGGCCTCCCCTTTAAGGTCCTTCTCCTGATGGACTGTGCAGGAGGCCATGCAACGGACCTGCAATATGACAGTGTGCAGATAGAGCTTCTGCCCC